>JAVCKZ010055924.1:0-16554 GCA_034780755.1 Lepetodrilus elevatus | reverse complement strand
TGTGTGTGTGTGTGTATGTGTGCGTTTATGTATGTATAGAGCGATATCTGTTGAGCGATATTCAGTCAATAGGCCTACTTAAGATGGACATTGCTTGGGTCATACTGGTGATATTTGATTATCAGAAGATATTGTTAATTTCACTACAAGAGTTGCTAATTTCACTCCCTCATCATCTCTATCTAACAGAAATGTCCGGTGGATATGGGCAAATTCCTCATGTATTTTGGGGCAAAGTCGAGGTTCCCTCCCGAAACGAACAAGGGCGTAAGTGACTTTAAATAACATAGACAGCTTCTCCACTAAAATCATCATTACTTTCCCTTTAACACTGACTGAAGTACAACTACTTATAACTCTAGAACGGCATGCAACTGCTATTAACACTGTATAATTAACAATTCTATATCTTTTTGCATTTGGCCTTTCTATCTCCTCTGTTAATTTTCTTACTGTAATTATGCATGACTTAAATTTGTAATCAACGTTATTTTTCTCTGTCGTATAATCTTTGTCTATTTCGTATGTCTCACAGTTCTGTCTCACATTGTGTATTCGTTTTGTGGTTTATTTGCATGTTTGCGTCAAACTCCTAATATATATCAATATCATACGTTGTGTATCACCGCATATTATATGTGAATTACTATTTTCCATAACATGAAAATAATTAACAAACTAGTTGTTATCTCCCTTCGCAACCTGTTTAAGCTGCCATCGTTTTGTCTAAATATTCCTCTAATATATCATTTTTACTTTCGTATTCACTACACGCATAGCTGCTTATTTAGTTTCGTATTATTTCTTACATAGGGTAATATACGGGTAGTAATATTTATCCATAGGTTTCTTATTTCCAGCCACTCCCTGTATCAAGGCAATATGCCCGAGCGAAGGCTGGACAACTGGGGGCACAACAGTCATTATCATTGGCGACAACTTCTTCGACGGTCTGCAAGTGGTCTTCGGAACCATGCTGGTTTGGAGCGAGGTGAGTTTCCGTCTCATATTGAAAAACGCTTAGAGTTGTCGCCCCATTGTCCGAAACAAACTGATATATAATACAAAACAAACTAGATTGAAACTTTTCTTCTAATCTTGCACATCACCAAAGTTCTCCCAAATTGCAATTCCAAGAAATTCGTAAAAACAAAAAGAAACAAAAAAAAACACACCTCCTAACACAAATTGATAAGGAACTAGTTAAAGAAGAAATCTGTTGATAAAAAAAATAATCATCTACTCAGGATTGTTTCTAGACATTCCTCGTTATTTATGCTTTGTCTTCCAAACGACACGCTTCCATCTGACCCTATTAAATAATCTTTAAATATTTTAATAGCCAGTATTAGTCTCTATCTCCTACTATTTGTCATGTTAAATCGCTCCCCAGAGGAAATCCACAATACCTGCATTTGTTACTACACTACATTTATATTCCGAAACAATCTCTTTGAAATTAATTTGTGTTAGCAAATCTTATGAATTGAAAGTGGATTTCTCTATCTGCTCAATGCAAATAGCTTTTTTCTGCTGAGACCCAGTATGGAGGGCTAAAAACCATTATCATGCTCCCTTAGGAATTTCTGGCCGGGCAGAATGGTAATTCCTTTTTTAGCGAGTAATCCGGCGGCACGTTTCGTGAGCGGTAGCACAGGCTTAGAACGGACGTAAAATACAACATGAGTAGTTCTGTTTGGAATTAGTGCATCCCTTTGAAGAATTCAATGAGACTTTTTTTTTATTAATAACAATTTTTATGTAGACGAAATATTTTCAAATTAATAATTGAATTTGTATAATGTACGACAATTGTATACATTGTATATTATTTGCGAAACGGTCCAAGCGTGGTTTTTTTTCGATCTGAAGGAATCCGTGATACAGTAGTTACAATCCCGATTCGGAAACATTATTGAAAATGACATATCCGTTTGTACAGTTACACGTATACAGTAATAGAATGTATACCACTATAGAGCAGTCGACATAATATACAGCATATAGTATACACTGAGAATTATCTTTCCAATATTAATCCAAATTGAAAGTGATAAAACTTTAGGTTAAATTTCACCATGTCAAATATCTTCTATAAGATCATATCGCGTGGTATAAATTTGATTTATACTCCAGTTTATCGAATGCTATCAGATTTTGATCATGATGTGGCCATATTTTCCAATTTTCTTGGACGAGAAGACAGAAGACCGCTATTAGGATATCACCTTTATATCTGCCGACACCTCTCTCTGACTTCACCGGGAAGGTACGAAACTAACGCACGCGCAGTGTGACCTTAGAGTCGCCATTCCGCCGTAATAGACAGCCATCATTTATTTCCAATTCCCAATGGAGACATCCCCCATGTGTCTGGGATCGAGAATAATGATGCACGGTCTCCAATCAAGCGCTATAACATCATATCTATTCCTGATAGATGGCTACTCTTGTGAAGTATGGTTGTATCTATATACGCCTTGGTTGGTTTATATTGTAGGGGGCCATCGCTCTTTGTACGAAGCTACTCACTTTGATCCCCCCCAAAAAAAGTACGAAACTAACGACACGGCGACCAATAGGAATTTACATTGGTGTTAAATGCAAAACTGTTATTAGAAGTTAAGGAATAATGCTTCTTCTTAATTTAGCGCTAAATTAGATCCAGCTCAAAGGAACTCCTCTTGGTGTCTGAGATTTCAAGATGGCCGTTTATTTCGGCCATGACGTGTTTTATGCCCAATTTATTCGCCGATGTCGCGCCTTTGGCCTGTGAAAGTAGTTCCGGTAGAGGACTTCACTCCGCCAAGTCCATGACTTATTGTCTTGGAAGTCCTTTGTTTAAGATTGGGGCAGTCTTTCATTTACTCACGGTCTGTGAAGTCGAAACAAAGTAGCACTTCCTAATATCTAAGACTTTACTGTTACGAGCGAATTTCTCTGATTTGTCCAATTTACGACTTTTTGATGATGAAATTTCCACCGTGTGATTCGTATCCGGATCTCCACTGTTGACACTAAAGCCCGTCCCTTTGAGCACAAGGTCCATACGGAAGTCGTCTCAATGATCTCCGCCGAGGCAATATGAACCCGCTCTTAACGGACTACAATATAACCATAGATGTTTGGTTTAGCATCATTTCGGCTACGGAGGCTTGTTTGTTCCCGTCGAGTTTAATATGTCCGGGGACCGTATTATCCGAGAAAACGGACACCGGACGTATTGCAAGTCTTCACCGACGGTGAATATACATCACAAACACTCCCTATTCAACACGAATCATCAAGGCGGCTTTGTCAACCTTCCCTGGTCTCATTTGAATACCAGAAATAATAAATTTCGCCGGCAATGGCGAGCAACTGTCACCGGCGATCAGGGAGTAATTGGTCTTCATTTTTGGAAAGAGAGCCACGCACCTGATACCGAAATGATTTTTGTTGATTAAAATGAAAATCTCGCCCGTAGTAATAGAACAGTTAATTCTCACTCCGTCAGCGGGGTCTGCGCATTAACCGGACGACTTGCTTCTCTAGGTTCTCATCAGACGAAGGAGATGGCTCGTAGAAGGCGAGCTAGGCCACGACCGCTAGAGTCATCACTCTCCACATCATCAAAGCTGTCAATGCCTCTCGATTCATTTTCGTCCGGAGCAGTATGGCAGCTTTTTAGCTCAGTGATAAAAGACCTCCTTCAGTTCTGTCTGATTATACTGTCCGTTCCAGAAGACGCTCAGATGGTCCTAATGGAGAAGACCATCTTCTTGTTTGATTCTGTACCATCTTCGTAACCCGGTTAGTTTTCTAATGTATCATTCCGCTGACAGGGGAGCTTACATGCCATACTAACTCGTAATAGACATGGACATTTAGTCGAATGTTTTTCTATAAATACAATGTGATGTGAATTGTTACTTTTGTCCTTTCTTTTTTTTCTTTTTCAAAGTCGACGTCAATTTTGGAATTAATGAACTTGTTAAGGACACTTGAAATGTGTATTCAAATACAGGCAGTCAATGGACATGTTAAATGTACCGTTATTCAAATACATATAATAATAAGTATTCAGTTTCAATTGAATTTTCTATTTACAAGATTCAATATTGCTAATAGTTTCACAATTCATAAATCAGCTGTTTTAGCCGTCTGTACTTGTATACTACCTAATACTCAATATAATAAGCATGCCAAACTTATTTTATTAACGTTAAAACTCTTCAATAACTTCACATCACGTAGTTGACATTAGAGCATTAATTCCGAGTAACCATACTGTCAATTTCCTTCACGAAATGGGAATACCCATCTAGAGGTATAGATAATTGTTTTCTTGGATTATCAAACATGTGTTAATGAGATACGGTCTATCAAAGAAAGGTTCCGTATATCAGAGGCGATAAAATCACCCCTACACCGGATACTGAGAAAGCTGCAATGCATCTTTGCCCACCGTCGAGGGTAACGTATTTGAAGACCCGGTCCCGTGTCTTGGGACAGACACCAGAACAAATGTTTTCCCCTTCTACAAGATCCCCTGGAGTAACGAAATGTATTAATCAGCCGGAGAACGTGTGAAGCAAGAAACGTCCCCTTAATTATATCTCTCGGAGCTTTAAATTGTTTCGTCCGCATCCAGATCGCATCTGAGAAACATGGGTTTATCATGTCACTGACAGACGGGTCGAACAAATGTTAGCACATTTTTTAAAGTACCATTCCTGCATGGAATTCATTACAATCAGGATTTCTTAACATACTTTATGGTCAAACGTTTTCTTACCTGAAACTACTTTTCTTTTGTCTCAAACTTATAGTGGACAACAAGTATATATTGTATGCATACCCCACTGGTTTTCAATATGTTCATATTTTATGTATTAATTTTTTTAATCTTAATATCCCATACTCTAAGAATGAACTTTTCGAAATAAAACTGATTTATATTTCACAAGATTAACAGTCCATTTCTTGTATTTCACAATTAGCACTATTGTGTCTTACAGCACAATAGCGTGGCATTATGTCCAGTGGGACTGTGTGGAATCATCATGTATGACGGTAGTCTGTGTTATTCGGTGACTCATATTGGACGTACGCTATACGCATCATTATCGCAGTGGGTAGCAACAAAGACAATGTAGCTCCGTAAAAGCGCATACTATTGTCGTCTCTGTATATAAAAGAGATAGAAATCATCGCTCATTCCACTTGTCACTTTGACCATTAATAATTCACAGCCGCACAAACCCGCGAGTTAATTACAACGTCTTAATTGTTAATGGCATTGAGCAGGAGAAAAACATGAAAGCAAGAGGCTTTCTACATGTATACGACAACTATTATATTGACATTCTTAAGATGAACAGATAAGCTTATAGAACAGTGGAATCTTTGTTTATCAAAGAATTTCTTTAATAGGAAACTATCTCGATATTTCAAGAAACACGATCTTGATGTATTGTATACCTGTCGTGGTGCTCGTATATTCATATATTAAATCATTTTCTATTTTAGTTTTCTGGAATGTATTTTATTTAACAGTCAATTTACAGGTTGTGGCTTTGTATTTGAGGGTAATGTGTATGTTTTATCCAAAATATAATTATATATGTTCTGCAATTCTAATGTTAAATACTAGTAGCAGATACCGGTACCTATTAAATCGGTCTACTTCTTATTCTGATAGTAATAAATACATATCTATAACAGAGAGGAAATAAGTTCAGATATAAACACTTTTGATAGAAATACTGTTCAAATATATGTTATGTAGCAAAAGTACTAGTAGTTTATCTTTAGATAATGAATTTACCATGTCAAGTATATTCATATTGTTGATAGATATTTGATCTTTGATAAACCTACAATATACAACACTAATAATAATAATAATATAGTAATTATAAGAATAACAGTAATAATAAATTAAAACCACATAGTAATAAATTAAACATACATGTATATATTACTGACCGATCATTAATGTGTATAAAGTTATCATGCAAAATGTAAATTTTGTTCCAATAACTGTATGCATGAAAACATTCTTTATTCAATTATACACACTGACGTCACTTGTAACACCGATGTCGTCGTTGTTCTTGCAGCTGCTGACGTCGCACGCTATACGGGTACAAACACCCCCTCGTCACATACCTGGGGTCGTGGAGGTCACACTGTCATATAAATCCAAACAGTTCTGTAAGGGCGCCCCTGGAAGATTCGTGTACACAGGTAAGATAAATCCTTAGTGTCCATGTTTCCTGTACTTGTCGTTTAGTTTCCGATAGTAACGTAATGTCATGTCAGCTTATGCATGTTCAGTGACCCGCGTTGAAAGCATTATGCCATGACCTCTTTCCAACGTCCCCCTTCCGACCCTTCCCACCTTTCCGACACTCCCCACCCTAATCACCACCACTCCCCACCCTACCAATAACCCCGATCAAGTTGCAATGGACAAAATAGGAACATAGATCATGCTATATCACGCGAATAGTTTGTCGAAAAGTATTTGACATTTTTCATTTCGTTTATTTAAATAAGATCATACAAGATATTCACGAACTGGTCATGAAAACCAGATATCAGTGCTATAATATAATTACTTAAAAGCAATACTTTGAAGAATTTATATATGTCTAAACCTACGAAGATATTTGCGTATTCATGAACATTATTTTATTCCATTATCGAATATCTTCAAACATGCACTGATGAAAATTGAATATTTCCATAATTCTTTAATCTCCGGGTTTTTCTCGTCAAACCCGAGATAACCCGAGATAGCCCGACTGATTTGATGAGTCTTTTAGATATATATCAGGAATATTAATTTACTAGCGACAATGGGAAGCGCAATTAAAACTGTCAGCGAGTTCTTGAACCCGAATCCGTCTCATGAATTAAAGTACGGTGATTTGACTTGCAATAAATAAATTAAGCCGTTTTAAATATAAGTCATGTTTAAGTTTCAATTTCACATGAAATATGTTCCATCTGGTGGGGATTTTCTTGAATCAATATACGGAACGTATACATCAAGTTTCTTCTCTCATGAATCTAGGTTTCCAATGCATCTGGTCTTTGGTAGAAGGGAATCTTGAAAGAAAATAGAAAGAATGGTTATATATTATTGGTATGTCTGTCTGCTGCCCGTGGTGCATCTTAGTTTGTTTAGTGGACAGGGCTTGATTTCCGGTTTCACTGTTCCTATATCCTGCGAATGGTCGCCGTATGCTTCCGCCATTGTTTACAATCAAATCCATGTGTTCATCCGCTGTAAACTACCCACAGTTCACCCACCTGTCAAAATGTTTGCATTTTTTTCTGAACAATCTGTTACCAAAAGAATCTCTACTTTTGTGGGAATATCGTATAAAAATAAACAGTTCAATTTGTTTTCGAAATTTAGCGATTTTATCCCAATAGATTGTATAGTCCCAGTGATGGTGACACTATTGGAGTTACATACGTAGAGTAGACTCAAATACATCTCGGAAAAGATTACACACGGATATTATTTTTTCCATTTCAATAAACGTCTAATGTTTATATTATAAAACAACATTAGTAACTAATTCGTCCCAAATTATGTTCGTCTCAGTATGACCATAAAACTCAAAATAAGCAGTGCGGAGAGTTGTTTAAAGACATGAAAACTCCATCCCTTGCTAGAACTCCGTGCAGCTCGTTAGCATTGTGATGTTTAAATGGAATGCGCAAGTACGTCCTCATATTTTCTCATCAAGGCATTCTCTGGGGAGGCGGCGAATCAGATAGCGCTCAGTTGCTTTAATTCCGCGCCTGGAAGTTTGGCCGGCCGTTTTCTCTATCGGCACTGCAACCATCAATTGTTTCTAACACAAGCCCCCATGGGGAAAATTACTTAGCTTTCCTCGCGAACATACAATGGCATACGAATAAAGTGAAGCCAGGACTATGTTGGAGATACCGCGCCAATGCCGTTCATAATTAATGAATACGACTCGGAAGGCGACATCTTGTCCAATATATGAAGGACGATATGGGAGGTATCGATATATTGTAGATATCGATATATATCGTTTTGGCTCTGCTCGTTTACCGCTCCGGGGCTCTAATTTCTATGTTATTTATTAATTATTGAAGGTGACTGTAAATAGACGTCTATTCCAAATACCGGTATTCAGTTTCGTAGTAGAGGCCTTGAATGTTTCATGATTTTCTAGAGATAGGCTATGATTTATAACAGTATATCGTTTCTAAGAACTCACGATCTATTGTGTTTGCAGTACAAAAGCATGTGAATAGTGCCCATTGCATCGTTTATCACTCTGTTATTTTAGGGGAAAATAGTGAACAAGAAAGAAATATATTATTTATATAGTTGTGATTCATGCCGACTGTGTTTGCCGTCGGGATGTACTACACCATAGTATACCGGAGCTGTTCAGATGGGAATTGTTTTAATGTCAGGATGAAACAGTAGTGGCAAGTTACCATTGGAGCACGCCCCACAATACAGAGGCACTGACAGGTCAATGAAAAAGTCGTGCTTCAATTACCAGTTTTACATTCCCTTAATATTCGTCTTAATCATAGCCGTCATAACATGGAGCGGCGGAGAATGTAAACAGATATGCTGGTATTAAAAGGAGTCGGCTGTGAGTGGGTTTCGTCTCTAGACTGGTTCTCGTTCATCAGGTGGCGCTCTCGCCTTGGACAAGAGACTCTCTGATCTCTCACCAAGCCCACTGTATTCTGGGATCGATGGAATCATATTAGCCCGACCAAAGGCGTATATGAAGAGTTATTAACCTCTCGTAGAGTTCTTGGGCAGTTCTTCAACCCAGTCGCCTGTCATTGAGAATAGGAATCCTCAACAACAAAAAACAGCCAATCAGAGGATGTCTTCTTTAACCGAATGATCCCGAAAATTACCGATCATTTAAGCGGCGATAGTTCAACGCTGTCTTGATGGTGAATAGAATTTAGGAGGGCTGGTGAGCACGTTTCCTTCCCTTTCTCAGACAGGATCCGGTCACTTCCCCTTAGTTCCCGGTGGGGAACCAAATTTAACGCTGAAAGCAGGCGGATATTGATCCCCCCAAAACAGTCGGCCTTTATTACGTTGATAACTTGAAGCTGTCGTTTTGTTTTAGTCATCGGTGGATGGGAAATTATAGACGTTTTCGAGTAAATGAGGCTTCTTGAAATAACTTTCTCTGCGACACTTAAAAGGGGAAAACAGACAATTTAACAACTATTTCTCATTATGGTATGATGTTTACAAAAGTCCATATATAGCTTCAAATGCTGACCGTATGTTGACATGCATTGTATACCCACTGTATGGTTATTGTGGTGTGTAAAGAATAGATGTATTAGGCGTGAACAATCGGAATAAAGGACATAAAGTGCGTCAGAGACTTACAAGTACCGTTACATTAATAACCTCAATAGTATCAAAATTTAATCCACGCCGTGTAAATCGACGCTCTTTGTTCCGGTTTGAAATAATCCGAACCGTGAATAAAATGTTCATCAGACCGAGTACAAAATACTACCTTTCGCATGGCGGAATAAGTCTATATAGCCGTTAAAATAACAGTATTCCAAAGACCAAAACGTCAAATGAACCGTAGTTGAGCACATTATATATCCGGGGGGAGAAAGCCATTGTAAAACACTGCTCTGTTCTACAGCAACGCATCTAGCCAAAGCCAAGAACCGTTGATTAATTGTCAATTGAATGCATTGCGCTGTTCTATTGTCAAAGAGGCTGACATATGCCAATGTCGTCTCGCCATATTGCGTGCATGAATATTTCATTGTAAGTGGTATCTTGCTCATGAAATATTTACTCGTTGATACTGTCGCTAGTCATTGCCGCGGCTATTGTAGTTGCCTTACACGTCTAGCATGGACACGCTTCGCGACGCTCGTCAATGAAAACAAGCGGTTAGGAAGTCGGCATCCCGAAGGGAAATGTCAAATCAAAATGGCTTCCGTAGCATGCAGACGGTGCAAAGCAATATGGCGGAACTTTGGTCATTGTCACGTGACTTACGTCAATGGGAAGGGTTTCATGCTCAACTCGGAAGCTATTGAGAACAATAATATAATATAATATAGAATCTTAAAGGTGTTCACGGGTTATTGCCCGTTACATGCTCAAAGATATCGTTAATCATAATTCACGAGAAAACTCACGATATTCTTTTGATTTCGTTAATCCTAACGTTATCCTACAGTGTATTCATCCACCCATTGCTATGTTAATCATTTATTCATTTATTTATGCTCTTGAACGTGTTTTATATATTTATCGTTTAATTTTCATAATTAATATACCATAACGTTTGCATTGATCAACATTGCATCTGTAAAATACCAACATAAGGAGTATGCACAGTATACCGGTACGTTAGAATGGTCACTACCAATATTAATTTACACATAGATATTTAATTACCTGACAAACATTTCTTCCGTTGAATTTGGCAATACAAATAAAATAAATTGAACTGACAAACCTTTACATAAAATTGAATGTGTTCATCTTCCCTGTGTTGTCATTTAACCCTTTCATATGTTATCTTTTAACCAGTTTTCTTTTAAAAACTTGCCCATTGACATTGTTGCTTCATAGTTTCGTCTATTCAATGCTTGTGTTTATTACCAGACAATTTTATCTATACGGTATCTCTTTGTTTTTCAGCGTTAACGGAACCTACGATAGACTATGGTTTCCAGCGCCTTATGAAACTCGTTCCCAGGCACCCCGGCGATCCCGAACGTCTCCCAAAAGTAAGAACAAATCACCTTGTTTCTAAATATTGTCATTATTCCATAAATAACTAAATTCCCGTTCCAAAACATCGCAATAAAGTGAACGTATTTGAGTTATAAAAGTATGAGTATTGGACTTTTTGTTCATGTTTTTTTTCTTCTCAATTTCTTCCATTTGTTTTTTGGTGGTTTTTTTATGTTTCAAAATGTAAGAATTTCGTGTTGTTAGTCGTGTGGATGGGCTCGTGTGGATGATATCATTCTTAGTCACTTGAGTCATGTTGGCAAACAATGACACGCGCCGATACCTTAAGTGTTGCTTGGAACATAACTTAGAAAACGCGTTACGCGTAATCAATAACATGACATCGCTGTTGATGACGACATCTGGTATTGGGTACCTGTACCGTGTTTCGCTTTTATTACCCTAATTATAGCGGCATCGCTTTTTATGGTCGCGTATTGGCCAGTTCCGCCACCTTCTTGCTAATGGATTAGTGATTTTAGATGGGTGCATGTTAGATGGACATGTTTTTATTGAGTTGGAAATGTTGCTTGGTGCTGTTTGCCGATGCGGACTAGGGTGAAATATTGATAAATAAGCTCTGTTGTTTTCTAAGGTATATAATACGTTTAGTCACGATTGGGTAGATGCTGATAGTACCGATAAGGTTCATGAACACTCTATTTGTTAAGAAAATACGAATAAATATGTTTATGCCGTGTTGTTACTTCCGGTTGCGGATTGCAATGGTGTGGAAGTGTGGAGCGCTACTGAAGTGCGGTGAACATGTATGAGTACAAATCATAGGATATGGGTTCACCAATTAAGTATTTGTATGCGTTTGTTTTGGAGCATGTAGCAATACCGCATATCATAGAGAAAAGAAATGTTTCAATGTCTTCGTGTAACAAGAACTTTAGTCGTATATTCTTCATGTTTCACTTGCAAATCTATTCTTCATGTTTAACTTGAAAATCTATTCTTCATGTTTCTCTTGCAATTTTTTTCCATCCAGGAAATAATTTTAAAGCGTGCTGCGGATCTTGCGGAAGCTCTGTACAGCATGCCGAGGAATCCCAACCAGCTCTCGCTACCGGCTCCCCGGTCTCCGGCCATGAACAACACGTCCCCAATGTCCGGCTTCAACACGTATCCCAGCCAACTGGCCGTCAGCGTGGCGGACACAGTCTCCGGTCAGTGGGAGGAAGGTTGGTGGCGCTCCAACCTTCTTAGTTACATAGCCTGAGTTGTCTCCCCCTCTTTGGTATAATGGAGTGGCCTCCCTTGGCAAAATAGGAACTTTTTCTTTTGATAGACGTAGCTATGTATTATTCAGAGGTGTTGGAGCTTTCTCAACATTTTTTTTCTTCTTTTGCACGAATGTTGGTTCATGTGTTGTGATTGTGTGAAAAGTAGTATGCAGTTATACATTGTAAAGTATTATGGATTTGTGTCTAAAGTACTTTGGTAAATATTACCATCCGGGTTACCAATGCCTCATTTGATGACCCGGATGATAAATCCTTTAGTTAGCTGGGTGTCACTGTCTGGTGATAGTAATGTATGTATGTTATATAAATATATGTACAGAAATACATTGTCTGGAAGAAAACTAAGGATATAGAATCGCTATATGGAATGTTAAAGGTGTGGGGTTTTATGTTAGAAATATATGTGGTGATCTTTACAGTATATCGCTAAAATTAGTAAACGTTTTCCAAACATAATTTTGTGCAGTTTTAATAGTTTTAACTGTTCAATGTTTGAACTTTCCATGATTTGGTTTTATATAAAATATATAGAGCGCGTATTCATTTATCATCGTCTGATATTAGTATGTGTGTATTTTACTATTGGTCAGCTCAAACGCATCAATACATCATGTTTTAAACAATGGTGTATATATTACTTTCAGGGTATAACAGAAGTCAGAGTTCCAGTGTATCTCCCCGGGGATACGGGTCCAATGGCTCCACCCCTCACAGCACGAACAGCGGAAGCTATGCTGGTACGGCAGGGATGAACGGGTATCACGGAAGTGCTGGCGCGCTAGGCAATATGGGTAAGTGTGCCGTCATTTCCGACATACATGTATTTGCGATTTATATTTCGGAGGGCATAGACCCTTCTCACTATAGCAGAAAGTCGTGTGTGCCTGCGTTGCCTATCAAATCATGGATTACATGTACATATTTAGTTTAGAGCATTGGTGGTGAATATATAACCATCAATATTTTACCAGATCCCTTTTACCCCAGGTTGTTTGGTTTGTACTGTGTGCAATATATTTGCAATTTGGATTCTTTCTGTCTACTCATTACCATTAGAGCAATATAGAAACATTTCAAACACGAGTGGTATATTTTGAAAATAATTAATTACACACCATCCGTGACAATGGTCTACGATGTTTTCATCTCGTAATAGCATAACGTCCTTGGTTAAATTAACTCATTTTTTTCTCATCATCCTACGTGTTTACCCTCGTTAGGCTATTCCTCATTCGGGTCATCGACTGATTCAAGAAAGGGATACATAAATATGTATTAGCGGTAATAAAAAATTATGGAGATATGGCGTTCCATAATACAAATTTATACTGCACAATGCGAAGTCCAGCTTTAACGGAAATGATGTTTACCTGTGCGACTCGGGGAATTCCGACTAGATATAATCAATGACTGCAATGGCACTTTAAAATACCCATACACCGTCTGTCGGTCGTGGTTAAATTTGCCGTCAGAATATTCATTGTCTCGTGGTATGAGAATTGGGGTTAGAGTTTGATTTGCTCGGCTTTCACTCTACTGGAACAATGCTTCATTTGGGACCGAAAGTGTTTGCTGACGAACAATATCCAGTAACAATAAGAGCAAAATTACCGTTGGTAGAAAATCAACATACGTTCAGCAGGGGCCGCTAATTGTTTTAGCCAAACAAATGCCAGATAATTCTTAGGGAAGCAGTTTGATTTTCGTGAACGGATTGGATGTTGAGTTCCATTGTGATGGTCATCTATGGCACTGGTTTCTCTTGGGTCTCTAGGGGTAAGACCTCTAATAGTATGATCAACAACTTGTTAGCCCGGGTTTAATGTCAAGGGAGGTAATTGATGGACAAATCATGCACACAGAATTCTCCCAAGTCTCCATCTATATAGAGCCTTCTGGTAATGCAGGAGTAAATTCGTCCAGGATGTGACGGCAGTGGCTGTCACTGAAGCGACCCAGTTGAACACTTTGTGCACGTGGTTTCAACTCAATCGTATTTGTCGGGAAATCGATGAAGCCGCCATCTTGGACTCGTGTCGGTTAAATATTCTCTGAACATAAACCGTCTGGCGCTAATGGTATGTGACTTTCGGTAGCTGGCTTAACGCGAGAGTGAGGTTCGGATAATGTACAGATCAGTCCGCAATTGCAGCTCAATTTCCGTCAGAATCTCCCAGTTATTGACGAATTAAAGACTCACTCTTATAACACGGGACCATTTCCGAAAAGGAAAGAATAAGGTGTTTAATAGCTCCCGGAGTTTGCTTGGTAGCTTTAGCAGGTAGAGGATCAATAACGCAACGTAGCAGAAAAAGAGTTAAGCAGGATATTTGACGTGGAGCCCTGGGAAGCGGAGCTATATTGAGGCAATAAAATTAATACCCGGGCCTTACAATGATACCATGTGTGTGTTGGTGATGAAGTTGCATTTATATAAAGGATATTTTGCAATTATGAAGATGAAATCTGGAAATGGATAATTTATTAAAGCTGATGAATATTAATGAAGAATAAATAAAATGTTTCTTTTTTTTTCAGGATTAGATCATTTTCTAAGAGACGAAGCTGGACGCTTGGGCGCAGGTGAGAGCTCGCTTGTTTTTGTTTCCGTCTCTTGCTTCTATGGAATTATTCTTTGTCTTTACGTTCTCGTATATTTTGTTTTTGTTCAACTTTTCTTCTTCTATTCGCCAATAATTAAACTACATACGTATATAGAACCTGTCGTTTACCATTCTGAACACACCATTGACATAAGGAGATATTACATTGACCTGTACAATTGCCCAAAAATAGTCGTCGCATTAATGTTAATGAAAGTGTACGTAGTAAAGACTTGCAAATTCTTGCAAATGCTCTCGGTCCAATGTTTGCAAATGCAAGCATAGAAATACTAATAATAGTAGCAATGATAATACTAATGACTAATAATAATACTAGGAACATGAATAATTATAATAATAATCATAGTATCAGGAATATTAACATCAATAATCATAATAATAATAGGAACATTAATAATTACAATAATAATAATAATCAAAATAGTATTCAAAATAATAATCACATTGATAATATTACTACTAATCATAATCATCACATTTATAATAGTAATAATAATCATAATAATTATAATAATAATAATAATAAATAATAAATGGAGATAATTGGGAAAGGAGTGGCCCTCGCTTAAATTTCTGTCGTCCTTCATTTTTCATTTATTTTTGTTTTCTTTTTTTGTGTTCTGCAGTTACATCGTCTCACTCGCCACCCCATCACTACTCCATCCCTACTTCGGGCTTCTCCGGAAATTGTGCCCCCGGAATGTTCCCATTTTCTCCTGCCAATATGATTACTGCGGTCAAACAGAAAAGTGCTTTCGCTCCCGTGGTTCGAGTGCCTAGTCCGCCCCCACCCCTTCCCGGCATTCAATGCGGCTGGGTGTCGCACCCCTTATTACACGTTAGTAGTAATTTATCATATTTCAACACGTTTACTGTAAGAATGCCAGTAGTTTTAGTTATATAAGCGGACCTTGCGATCCCATAATGAATGCTGAGGAAATAATAGTCTTAAATTATAGTTTAGAATAGTTTTGGGTATGTGAATCAGAATCTAGCGTTATGTTGAGTTAGAAACTAGTAATAGTAGTAAGGCAGTATTTTTTCATGAAGGAACCAAACATTTTGCAGTATAATTTAATGTGATATGTATACGCTTTTTTTGTACAAGTGGGTTTCTTTTGTTTATGTTCTTTTGTCACTCTAGATGTCATTATTTGTTATTTTCTTCAATTATTATTTATTTTATTTATTTGTTGTGTTTTTCGATTTTTTACGAATTTGTAATTTTTTATTTATTACATTATGTGGAATAATTCTAAAATGAATGTGTTTGTTCGTTTGCAGGAATGAGCAGCATAGTAGCCTCCCCTTTCACCAGCGTCAACCCCTTTGCCCTTCCCACGTGCAATACTCAAGCCTACAGCAGCTCCATCGTGTCTCCTGCAAAATGATTGGTCGCCTCCAACAGCAGGTCCGCATTGAATACCTCATCGTATATCAATTGGTGAAGAGAACATAGCGGAAGTACAGTACGCTAGGACGACGCATGCGTGGGTCAAGAGAGACAATTCAGGATAGACCACCATGTTGATCAAGTGGTTCCGACGGAAATATGTGATAATTTTCACCATCGGTGCTTCCTATCCGGATATAGTGTTCAATATCCAAACGTCACACAAACACATGTGTCACAAGACACTGATACAGTCACATATTTCCGGTTGTTGTTCGACGGTAGAACTATATATAGAAGAAGATCCGTTGGAACTGAACCCAATTTGAGTCTGCGTGCGCAGGCAATAGATGTGTTTCCTGTTCCAACAGGATGTCATTCTGGACGTTTGCTCTATAAGCATGAGTGTGTTCACTGTTTCACATACAGACTTCTTGTTTACTCGTGTCTTGCCAAGGGAGAGAACTCTGTCTCATGAGATTTCTACCCTAT
>JAVCKZ010055913.1:0-16556 GCA_034780755.1 Lepetodrilus elevatus | reverse complement strand
ATTATAGCTCTATCTGTGCTAGGTCACAATATGGCTCTATCTGTGCTAGGTCACAATATGGCTCTATCTGTGCTAGGCCACTATTATAGCTCTATCTGTGCTAGGTCACAATATGGCTCTATCTGTGCTAGGTCACAATATGGCTCTATCTGTGCTAGGTCACACTATGGGTCTATCTGTGCTAGGCCACTATTATAGCTCTATATCTGTGCTAGGTCAAAATATGGCTCTATCTGTGCTAGGTCACACTATGGCTCTATCTGTGCTAAAATTAGAACAGGACATTGAGTTCACGTCAGTACTGTGCTCACAAGAAGTAGTTGAAATCTTGCTGTTGTCTTCCAGCATAGCTGATTTCGGCAGACTGAAGAGCAGTGAATGTTTTTGTCTGCTTGTGCTAGACTGGTTTTCCACCAGCCTTTTTTAAAAAGTGCTAGCTCACTCGAAATACCAATGCCGCAGTTAGCAAGGATATCCCACTTGGACACTTTAAACTGACTCCGAGCCAACCAGTCGTTGCCATATACTTCCTTTTAATGTTGAACGCCAAGCAGGGGGACGACAACTCCCATCTTTTAATGTCTTTTGGTATAATGCGGTCGTGGTTTGACCCATCGACCTTCTGGCGCTCTAAGCTTTACACCACAGAGTCCATATGAAATATTGCTGTCAGTGCCAAACAAATATTCATTCATGTCCATGTATGTCTCCAAGTAGCATATTTCACTGAATTCATGAGAGTTTACAAAAATTAATATATTATTAAAATTAGTAGTAGTTTTTCTAATAGTAATAATGATATTACTGATATTAACAACAAATTATTGGATAAGCACCATCTAGTTCTATATACCTATATACCTATATACATTTAGGTTGATATAATTTTGTGCCTATATATATCTAGCATGTATTACGATATAATGATGACAATGCATTCCTTTGATAAAGATTTGTCCACGAATTGCCTTAGAGATTATGTGAAACAAATTACTTTTGAGATTATGTGTCTGATAGTAGTAGTGTGGGGTCGTTAGTGAACCTCTTTATACAACACTTGGGGGGAAAATCTGTGATTTTTTTCTGTCTGCTGAAATTATGGCGGTAACTTTACAATCCGGCTACGAAAGCCTCTTAGCAGTTAACAGGTTTATTGTAAATATCCTGCTGGAGTTTCCCCTCGACTCTCATCAGCTCCATGTTGCCGTCGTTTCCTAGTTGACCTTGAGATCTGACCCCTCAGTTTGACGGTGACGGTGAAGTCGATAACTACTATCAGTCCTGGAATGCACGGATGCCGATCACAGGATATAATCCCACGTGATATAAAGCTGTCATCGATATTACCGCGGCTTTAATTGTGCACGATATTAGCAGTCGCACCTCCATCCTGTGTAGCTACCTCGACAACAAAACAGGTTTCAATTAACTGCGATTAACACGGCCACTCGACATTCGTGTGTTATTGACTCTCAAGGGTGGACTTGGTTTGTTGCAGATTGTGTTTGTGATGGAGTGTTATTGGTGGTTGAGTAATCTGAAGTGGCGAGACCACCTCTTGGAAAATATACTCGTAGAATTTTTATCAATTATAAAATAATACCGGAAATTATATCTTTGGAAATGTATATATTGTTCTCAGGATGTGGTCATATTTGATTTAATCAGTTTATTAGTCAGAAACGGATTGGAAAAGAAGTTGTCCAACTTACTACATCTGGGCCGGTATTCATAAAGGGGCTAAGTCAGTTTTTGATGACCAAATATATAGCAAAAACTGACTTAAGCCCCTTTATGAATACCGCCCTGCTGTGTATCCACATACCGGTATGTAATTAATGTGCATACATGTATATCATGTTTGTTATAAAGCATATCTGGTTGTAATACTAAACCTATGAGTGTTTATTAATGGATGTAATTTTAACCTACTTTTAAATATGAATTTGTAGTAATAATAACCTTTAAGTGTATACATGCGTGGTTGTAAAGTGTATACATGCGTGGTTGTAAAGTGTATACATGCGTGGTTGTAAAGTGTATACATGTGTGGTTGTAATACTAATCTGTAAATGGTTGTAACCATTATCAATCATTTTGGATTAAATTTGAGCAAGAAATGCAAAGTACATTCGACTTGGCTTACACGTAATCACTCGTATCTATGAACATATTTTCTCTGCCCGGCTCAGCTCAGCTCAGCATGCCAAGTTCTATTCTTCGCCAAATCTCAAACATTTATTTACCCAGGTTCCTGGGCACCTTATATTTTAAAGGAAACATCTACAGTATATGAAAGGTTTTAATTATACACTGTCTTATTATTATCGTATATTTTTCTATGTTCTACATTTTAATATTGGCATTTTAGCATAGCTGTTCATGCTTGTTTTCTATTCTTGCATGGCTAATGATTAACTGTATATTGTAAATTAACATATTAGTCGTCGCCTATGTGTGAAACATTCCCGCTACGATGTAAAGTAATAATTCAATTAATTAATAAATCAATCAATCTCTTTTCCGCTGGGGATAATTCATTGGCACATGTCTGTATTGGAATGTAACAGATTTTGAAATACAACCCATCTGAGTATATTTAGTTTCATTCAACTTCCCAGCCATGATACATCATGTATAGCATTCTACTGGATTACTTTGAGGGTGTTACAATTCCAAACGATGGAATTTCCGGTCACTTTATTCAAAAGTCATTTTCGCACCCCAGCGATACTTCATTCCGTTCATAGCTTACTTCATTAAAGTACACCTTAGGGTGTGAGGATGTTCAAAAGTAAGCAAATAGTGTTTTTCACCTAAATGTTAATTATCTGCTAGTATTTACTGGGGATTATTAGTTACCAGCGTGATTTCTGGGGTGTCGGGGCCTACGAGAAGTTTCAACTTGTAAAACCCTGTACACCCCGGAAATCACGCTGGCAACAAATTTATCCAAAATCGTAATAGTTCTACACTAGAAACCTACCGGATTTGTGGATATTCATGCCGAAATGTCTTCGTAGTGTGCAAGTCAATGGGGGTTGTAATGACATCACAATCATTTATGTCCCACTATGTCCCACAAACCGAGGTGTAACACTTTTCACAGGCCTCCTCTCAACCAATCAAATCGCTAGAATCGACGCATATTTTGGATAAATACTCTTTAGAAAACAAATTAAGGTGTAAAATGTTTAGGTCAATGACAATGTCTGTTTGGGTGTTTGTGTTAATCACCCTATTGTTAAATATGGATCCTGTAAAGTACTATTTGTGAACACAGCGAGACCTGAAACATTTAAATAATTTGAATTTAATTAATACAATTCCAAAGAATTATGAATTTAGTGGCAATATTTTCATATAAATATTCATCAAAATTCATCATCAAAAGTAGAAAACACTGATGCAGGTGTTGACTGTACCAAAGTACAAGTGACTCTTGAATTCTTTGATTCCGTCGATAAAGAAATCGGTCTCGGTCTCGGAATTCCGTCAATAACTCCAGTATTAACCGTCCCCTTTTACCCTCGTACGAGTATTGATACCGACGGATAAAGACCCTCCATCCCTTATCCTTCGATTGCCAAAAGGAACCAGGCGATGCCGGGAGATTGATAACGGACGTCCCTTTGCTGTCCGGTGTGAAAGGGTTCCCAGGAATAAAGTCCGTGATATGGCGCCAGCATTGAAAGACTTTAATGTTTTTTGTGTGGGTGGGCAAGATTTCTCATTTATTCTTTCACATTCGAGAGAAAAATGGTTATTAAACTTTGCCTCGTTCAATAAGGTTTAATTTCCACTGTCAAAGCTGAACTAATATTTTGTTTGATTTGAAAATGATTGGAAAGTCCAGACAGAAATATGGAAAAGTTCTTTTAAGAAAAGGAAATCGAATGAAATCGATATACCTCGTTTTGTTGTTTTCATGATGGCAATCGCCAAAATGTTTGCATTTATGTTAAAGCTAGGAGAAATTTACAATCTTTGGACATATAGCAATGACTGTAATTGTGGTCCCAGACTGAATGTCAGTGGGTGCCACAAAAGACGAGATTATTATCGGTATCTTCTTTGTCATCAATTTCTGATTAATTGTATTCTGCGAAAAACATTCATGAAGCGCACCTGCGTCAGAAAAAATTGGATTAATTGGTAAGAAGATGCTGTTAATTAAAGACACAGAAAAGATGCTAATTTGGACAGTGGATTACAAACATGAAGCATCGAATTCAATTCTCTTCTGAGTGTCGCAATCATTCTTTCTGCGATAGAGACCAATTTAATATTTCTAGAAGATAAGGTTAATGTGTATTAATGTACTAAAATCAATGGATATTTAAATAATTTGACGTTATATGTGACAAAATATGCAATAACTTGTACATCCAATCTAAATATGAATTTTGACGCCATTTTTCTTAATGAAAGTCGTAAATATGATTTACACTATTTGGGGATAAACTCGTCCACAACCATCTTTCTTGCACACCTGAGACAACGAATCACACACCCTCAAGGGAGATAATTAGTGCTATCTCTTGTCACTTCTCGCAGTGCGACTATCAAGAAAATCCCTTCTAGTGGCACTGCACAGCTTCATACGCCGTCCAATCCGATTGGCCGTATTAGATCTCGCACAATTGGCATATCTGTCTCAAGTGATCACAGGAGTTATCTATAAACCTGTTTGTTATTCATAACCAAGCGATGACCTTGATTAACAAGGCCTTTCAGTTTCCATGCATAAATGTTTACGAGAAAAGGATAATATCAGATTCAAAAGAAGTGTTGTTCATGTAATAGTATTTAATAATAACAATGAAAATTCAATAATAATGATAATAATAATAATACCGGTAATAATAATAATAATAACAACAATAATATTAAGGATAATCACAACAACAATGATGAAAACAACAATAACAACAGTAGCAATAATAATAACAACAATACTAATAATAGTAATAATAATAATGGTGACAATAACAACATCAACAACAACAACAACAATAATAATAGCAATAATAATAATAATAATAACATCCATTTGATTTATTGTATTTATTTTATTAAAACTTGACCTAGCTCTCTAGCATTTAGAATGTTTGACCTTGCCATCTATTCTAAACAAACTACAATTGTTCTTAACAAAGTATTTTCTCAAGGTCCCAGATAGGAATAATCAATTGTGATTTTTTTACCTTTTGATTCAAATCCTGGTACTACAGTCCATAATCCGCAATCACTCAATAATTACTATCATTATTATCACCATAATGGCTACAGTGAAGGTTATTGCTGAATATACGTATAAATCATCCCAGACTAGGTCATTATTAATACATTCTGGAAATGATGTTCATGAAGTTATAGTTGTTTATTATGCTATGAAACTAAATTGGTGCAATGCTGGCAAACCAGGGGTTATTACCAGTGTATATAGGGTTTATTACCAGTGTATATAGGGTTTATTACCAGTGTATGTAGGGTTTATTACCAGTGTAAGTAGGGGTTATTACCAGCATTTGTAAGGGTTATTACCAGTGTATGTAGGGGTTATTACCAGCATATGTAAGGGTTATTACCAGTGTAAGTAGGGATTATTACCAACACATATAAGGGTTTTTGCCAACTGTATGTACACGGGTTATTGCCAGTGTATGTAGAAGTTATTGTCAGTGGATAGGTATGTATGGGTTATTTATGTATGGGTTATTATCAGCATATGTAAAGGTTATTACTAGTACATGTATGGGTTATTACTAATGTATATATAGGACATAACCAGCGAATGTATGGGTAATTATTATCACAATGTTTATGGGTTATCAACTGTGTATATAGTATTGCCCGTGTATATATATATAGGATATTACCAGTGAACGTATGGGTTATTATCACAGTGTTTATGGGTTATCAACTGTGTATATTTATAGGTTATTACCAGTGCATGTATGGGTTATTACCAGTGTGTATATGGGTTATTGTCAGTGTATTGGGTTGATTGGCTGGTATTGATTCATGATATTTGGGCTAATGTGGACATATTGATGTACGATGCTGATCCAAGGAGTCGAGATTTATGTTTGCAGCATTGTCCTGATCTCGCAGAGCCAATATTGGAATTACAGTACGCAATAGATCATTTCAATAGCGGAACTACCATACAGTGCAACACTATAAAACATTGTGATTAACTAGTTTGACTCATGGTCCAATGACCAGCATACCAGTAGTTGACCCGAATTGTAAATATTTTCATCTATATTCTTCAAAAGTGAGCTGGGATTTTTCAGCAGTTTGTACATGTACAGGTGGACTCACACAGGGTAATCTGCTGTAAAGATGTGTCCAATTGCACTGTGTGAGTGTACATGTAATGCAATTCATACTTCCAATTGACCGATTGCAATGACCGAGATCGCATGACTGGAACAAGTTCTACTCGTACGACCAATTGACCTAGACTCGTCGAACGACCAATCGACCTCTGTGAGCAAGACTTAGCTGATGTAATGGTCTGTTTATTGAAGGAGAAGATCCTGCTGTATCTATATATGTCTAAAAATATTTCTTTTTGTGAGATAAAAAAAAAAGGAATGTGAAAATAGTGAAAACCAGTGGGACATCCAGAAAATGTACCTCGTTTCCAAATAAACTTAACCCTAACCCCACTACCTTGGGCCTTTGAGGCCCGGTGTCACATTCAAACTCTATGTATATAAAATAAGTTAGCAGGATGAGAGTTAATGAGGCATTTTAGAAAATTGTATCCAGTAGTTAACTCTCAAATAAATTGGCCATGCCTGCATTTAACTGAGCTCCATTAACTTTGATCTCAAGTCAGTGCATTCCATGACGCACTCTCGATCGGCTGACGATTATTTTGGTTAGATTGATAATCAATTTTAATGCCCATGAATATCAAAGGCCAGCCAGAATTTGTAAATAACTTCCGAGTCACACTACCTACTTAACCATACGTAATCTTAACTGTAAATATGAATGTTGGAATTAAAAAAATATTTAAAAATCGATAATCGTTATTCATTTCCTGATTTTTATATTAAAAGAAATCTGCATGTGTTGTTTCTGTTGCGCGTGAGTAGGAACTCAAGGAATACGCAGGTCTTGGCTATGAGAATCAGGGATAATACTATTGGCTGGCCTTAACTCGACCTTGTGGCATCCAAATAACGGCAGCACCCCCAAGCATCAATGCGGTATTGATCTCGCGTTAGGATGTGTTAAACCAACCAATACGCTTATGTCAGTTTTGTGGGTTCGCAGTTTAGGCAATCCCCTGTTCCGTTGATGAAATGCTAAGGGGATCTGAATAGACCTGATTTATGATTACTTATTAAAAATCGTTCTAAGTATACGTGTTCTAAAATTAGAAACCGTGATGCTTCGTGATAATGCAGATGCCAGTTATGTACAGGCCGAAGTCTAGAGTTCTTTAATAAAGGAAGGAAGTGGCTTTTGAAGGAGATAATTGTTATTACGTTCAAGTACGGAGCTTATGTATTAGTTCGTTTTAGTACAGGGACTGCATGAACTATATGTGTCATGGACTTTGTCGCAAATGAGTGACAGATTTCCGCAGTGACGTTAAACTCCATAATCACTAACTCGCCATGGAATTTGCTACTGAAAATGTCCAAGAAATTTGACATGTAATATTAATAGTAAAAATGTCCCACGGTCATTGTTCAGTTTGTAAGAACGTACCAGCATGTTATTTGATAATGAATTGAATCCTGAAGGTTAGGTGGATGTTGAACTTCAATGCTAAAACCTGTCATAATTAAGCACAGATCAAACCACTCGCATATTAATTAATAATATAGATCTTAACAAACGTAATGGTTTCAGAATATTGACAGATTTATTCCTGGAAAATAATTAAGCACTGCCAATTTTTAGAATCCTTGCGTTATAGATTTTCATATTCATGTGAACGTCGCATATACTCAATATGAATGAATATATTGACATTTTAAGCATTCATGTGATAAAGATGAGATAAATTCATACTAATCTATGAACAACCCAAAACAGAGAAAGAAAAAAAAGGAAAAAGAAATCATGCAATTAGCAATTGAGATGTCATCACCAAAGCTGGAGTGTTTTGAAGACAAAACATCCACAATATATGACTGTATACCCTCAAAACTCATGTTTTCGTAAATTGCCAGGCATCACACTGTTATTAACCCTCTCCGGAGATGCCCTGAAGAGCCACTAATTCAGCAGGGAGAGAGTTAAATTACCACAGCCAGGTATGGCAAGCCGAAGATTAAACAAAATCCGAAGACATGGTTGACTGTTTGCCCTTGGGTGTTGCTTAATTTATTTCCAGATGTATATAATAATGTTTTTTAAAAATTACTTTCAGGGGAGAGAAGAAATCGGTGCGTCCTGGAGCTCCTTCCGAACCTAACGAGTACAACTTTAATTACAAGCGCAGAGGACTGTTCATCATCATCAACAATAAGAACTTCAACCCCAACACCAGTCAGCAATTAAGGGAGGGAACTGATGTGGATGCCGAGCGGCTCGAGGAACGGTTCCAAGATCTGGGTTTTGAGGTGAAGAGATATGACGATGTGACACGGTCGAGAATGTCAACGATAATGTACGATGGTGAGTCTTTTTCACACTCAAATCTCTTGAATGTGCTTGAATCTTAATATAAACTGGTTCCACATTGAAATGAACACAACCTTTAATAGTTTTCATTGCTGTCCATGAACTACTTTTTAACTAGATATGGTCAAGGAGACACATGAACTACTTTTTAACTAGATATGGTCAAGGAGACACATGCCATCCATATTGAAGTTGATCATCATCAGCAGCAGGAAAAGCCAGATAAATCTCAGGCTAAACCTTTAAGCAAGATGACCAGTGTAGCACCATTTACCAAGGACTAACACACCCCTGGTATACCAGAAAATCAGAGTTTCAAATAGGTTATACCAGCAATCCTGTAGAAACACTTTTGAATCAGTGATGGTCTAAGACACGAAACAAGACAGATTACTTTGTAATAACATGATCAGAAAGTCTCCGCAACAGTGGTTTGTAATGTTTTTGTACGTCTCCCTATCACAGCACAATCTTCTATAAATACTCTGATGTACATCTCGGCAAAATCTCGGCAAAATCTCGTTCCATCTTAGACGTATGTGCTAATAGTTCCGTCTTACTCAGTTGCCTTGCTTCATGTCCTTAGTGTGTCGTGTATATTACTCGCGTCAAAGGGAGATAAATCTAATGACTTTAATCTGTCTCATGGTGTTCCATTGATTGGTCTTAGTATGTTGTGACGGCACATATAACAGTGTACAGACAATCTATTTTTATTATGAAGTATTTGGATGAAGAGGTGGGTGGTATAGTAGCTCATTGGAAAATAGCACAGTGTTCGGTGATAGAATAGTACAACATTTTTTGTATATATACACCGGTATATAATTTATTTATACTGAAAGGCACAAATAATGCAATGTTCATTTTGATTACGATTTGTTAACTACAGCATTGATATACTAATTTGAAATTTTGATACAGTGCTCCCTCGATATAACGCCCTTCGATGCACCGTGGATTCAGATACGCGGGGTCCAATGTGGACCCCATTTTTAAAAAAAAGTTAAATTTTTTTTCTCCAGTTATATTTGTTCATATAACGCGGGTATTATAATGCGGGTGGCATGTCATGGACCCCAACTTCAGCGTTGTATCGAGGGAGCACTGTATGTTACATAATAACTATTTGCATTCAAACTTTATTTTCTTAAATTTCAAGTTAGTTTGGAGAATATCTTCTTTAAATTTATTAGATGAATAATCTTCAAGATATTTAATCCCAGAAGGCCTGTAGTCATAGAAACATACATGTATATCGATGGCCATATTTGGAATTAACGTTATTATTTTTCAGACTTTTTCTTTCTCCGTCTCAATGTTTGACATATTATTGGCTTCATTCTATTGTCTTTGTTGCTTTAATTTGGCAGAATCCGATGTTAGAAATAAGTTATTTCTTACTGGTCAGAAAATCAATGCATCACATGTCTTCCTTCAGACCTAATAGACTTCTTACAGAGCAGCTGAAACAAATGTCAATAATCAATGTTTGTATAAAATAGATATCCTAGCCGGCAGTAATAATAAAGAGAATATGTGTGCTTGTATAGCAGAAGTTTCAGGATATCATGGCTAGAAATTATTATGTTTAGATGTGTACGAATATTGCTTCTGCATATTGTTTTTAAGGAACAAATGTAATATTACGGCAGAAAATATTGTTCTAGGACATGAAATTGGCACATTGCCCTGGTGGACACTGAGGTTTAACCATCTCCCTGCTGGATTAGGTACAGGTACAGCTCTTAAGGGCATCTTTGGTTGCCTTCAGCAGGGAGAGGGTTAATGCGAACAAACAGCGTTTTGTTTTAAGGTTCCATGGGATTGGTTCTGAGCCATATTTGGGGAACATTAATTTCCTTTGGAATATTGGCCCATTTTATATACTGGTGTGATGACTGTGAACACGTAGCAACATTCTTTAACTCTCTCCCTGCTGAAGGCAACCAGAGATGCCCTAAAGAGCAGTAGCTGTGCATAATCCAGCAGGGAGAGGGTTAAATCTCTCAATGCTGGAGGCAACTGGAGATGCCCTACCGAGCAATGGCTGTGCCTAATGTAGCAGGGAGAGGGTCAGACATACTATTGTTCTAGACGATAGAACTGTCTGAAAATAAGTATTTTTTATACACTCAAATTTTCAATCAGCATTTTGTCTAGACTAGGTAGCATTAAAGTTTTTATACCATTTTTATTGTTGATTTCTCGCTTTAGACGTCATGTGTGTATTTAAAATTGATTGAAGAATTGATGGAATAAGAGATGCAAAAGATGGAGGCAATTTATTGAAAACGATCGTTTCCAATAAACATTTCTGCTATATTATTGCTACTGAAGTAGGATTTGTGGTTGCAGTGAAATGTTTGCTCTAGTGTGACAGATTTATCACTTTATGAATTTATGAATTTTCATTTCTTGACACCATGCACCTTCTATGATAGACATACTAATGCAATGTTTATGGTAGAGATTCCTTTTTAGAACTTAGGTAATTCATTCACCATATGAACATTAAATACATTTCACTATTCTGTGTGATATTTGGATAAACAAAATAAAAATCAGATTTATGTAACTATTAATCATCATGCTTACAAAGATGAAAATGGATATATGATAAATTCAAAGCAAGGCAGTAGACCTTCTCTAGATTATTCTTGTCTTCGCTAACAACAAGACACTTATTACACTGTCAAACTCTATACTGACAGGGTATACTTACAGCAGCCTTAAATAAACAAAAGCTTCCTCATGAAATGATTGATTCACATGATTGTAGAACTTCAGAATGTCCATCAGTTCATGTTGCCTCTCATTATCTCTGCATACCGTTATAACAAGAGGGGGAAAAGAAGCTCTCCCTGTCTTGATCAAAGAAGACTGCCCATTAGATTACAGTTTCTTCAAGGATGTCTAAATAGGTGTTATTTATGTTATTATTTTACATCCGTTATTGGAGGACATTCTATCTGATTTTGTATGATCAGCGATCGCATTCAAAATTGTCTGCAAATTTAAGTGTTTTTCCTACTTCAACTGACAACTGCTCTGTATAAAGTGCTAAAAATATTTTTTGTGAACCAAGAACAGTATTGGTGTATCGAAGTACAAAGTAATGCACTAGGAATTATGTCAGGATTAATACAAATATTAAGTACCATTAAGACTACAGAGTATATAGATCGAATAATTGTAAAATATGCAATTTCATATTTCTATATAAATCATATAACTGGATACTATTGTTGTATATAGGTGTATTTGCCACATATTTAATGTAATATGAAGATGGTTAATTAACCCTCTCAATCCTGAAGGCAAATAGAGATGTTCTAAAGGGATGTACCTGTGCAGGGAGGGGGGTTAATATCTTTTTTCTTTTTCATGAATATCAATGACTTTGTATACTGTAGGACTAGGTCCTGAGATTATGCAACTTTTTGAGTATGATTTCATTCTCAAGATCGAGCTCGAGCTCAAATTTCTGTTGTTCTTTGAGCAGATTTGAAGTTAAATTGTAAGAATTCTTTGTTTAAACATGGGTAAGAGTTATGGTGTTGCAAGTATCAAATTCATTGCTCCAATATACAATGCCCACCCCTCAACCACCCTTATATTCTCTCCCCTCCAAATAACTTAATTAGGGTACTAATCAACATGTTATTAATTATTCTTCAAATTCCACCATTGTAAAACCTACTTAATCTGGGTCCCGAAATTATGAAACTTTTCCGAGCACAATTTCATGCTCAAGCTCACATTATATTTGGGGATTTGTGAACGAAAACTTGAGTCTCGAGCTTGAGTTTGTACTCAACAATGTTTTGTAATCTCAAGACCTAGGCATGTATTCTCGAAACTTCTTGGCTAAGAACTTCTTAGTGAGAAAAAATCTCTTCAGAAATTACCATGATCAGAAAAACAGTTTGGCATATTTTTAGTTTTTACAGACTTCTTAGGACTTATCAAGTTTCGTGAATACGGGCCCTGTACTGCAGAATGCGTTTAGAATTCTCCTGAAATCCTCGCCGCTGTACATGCTGATCTCTCTACGTGACAATTACCACACACAACGTACGTTGCTCAGTTGCAAAAACTTCCACATTGATTTTGGTCAGTAATTCAACTCTAATACTACATGTCTATTATCTATGGCTTCTGTTTGAGTCCTCCAGCCTCTTAATACATGCCTTCTAGCCTTCTGTGCGGAACAGCTTGGGGTGTATAATCCCCAGGGAGTTGAGAAGGAAACTGAGGGCACACTGATCCATTGATCGGGGTAATATTAGTGCCGTGTATCGCTAAGAGCACAATTTTGAGCGTGGATTTGGTGCAATATTGTTCTCTAAAAATGGATATATACATATATAAGGGTCCATTCCACAGAAGGATCAAACATGCTGTACCACATAGTGACTTGCATAGTGACTTGCATAGTGACTCGCATAGTGACTCGCATAGTGACTCGCATAGTGACTCGCATAGTGACTCGCATAGTGACTCGCATGTTGTTACATGATTATTCACAGACCCATGAATGTCTTTTTCAAGCATATGCTATAGTTAGAGAACAAGTATAAGGTATAATTAAGCTTGTGTTGTATAGGGGTTGAGAAAGAATTGAGTGCACACAGATCCATTGACCGGGGTAATAATGTACAGCACCCTGAGCACGCTGTATCGTGGACTTGACGCTAAATAAAACTGCACATTATTATTATTATTATGAAAGGACACCCTGGTGAAGTCTAGTTTTCATCTATAAGCCAGGGGCGGATCCAGACTTTCAGGTTAGGGGGGGCTCAACGTGCATTTTAGAGGGGGCTCATAATTTCACCATAATACAAAATATATGTTTATCGAACAAAATTGTCCAATTCTAGGGGGGGCGCAAGCCGGGTGAGCCCCCCCTTGAATCCGCCCCTGTATAAGCAAAGGAAACACTTATATTGTATGTAAAATGTACGCTTGTGGAAATTAATTAAACTTTATTGGCTTGATGACAACTACAAGTATAACTATAAAACACATGTATAGAAAAACTAAGTAACAATTTCCTTGAATTATTCTAATTAATTAGTTTGTATTTTTAAGAACCATGCATTTGTTACCTGAAATTGACATGCCTCCTCAACAATAAATACTCTAAATGACCTTGAAAAGTCGTTCCTTTTATCTATGTATAAATAAATGCTCTCGCCATGACGCTAATCGAGAAAGCTCATTGGATGAGGAAATTTAGATATGTATTTAACCCTAGATAACCATTAGAAAACAAGTAACGATATTAAAATTTGTTTTTCAAACTAAGGTTCAGGTGGCCTTGTACTCTTGTTGAGGAGACAAAATAACATTTACCCTGATAATGTAAAACAGAAATATATCATTCTATGGAAAACAACAAGTCAGTTCCGCTGCCGTTATACCAGACCCATCACGTGAAATCTGATAAAGACAGCTATATAATTTACCCTCATCACAGGCCAGCACCACTTAGTATGGAAAACACAGCTGATAAATAGTCGTCGTCTTCATCTGCAGAGTCATCAGTAGACCGGTGCCAGTCGGCAGACAGACACAAAACTGGTTACGATGTTGAATTATTCATCTGATCGGTGACTTGTGTCAGACCTAAAGAGGGAGCTAAGTGTCGTGGCCGTGGAGAGAGCGAGATTACCTAACGGTGGCTACACGCCTATACACAAGATGGCTTATCTACCTAACAGTGCCTAACTGCCTACATCAAATAGATTATCTACCTAACAGTGCCTAACTGCCTACATGAAATAGGTTATCTACCTAATAGTGCCTAACCGCCTACATGAAATAGGTTATCTACCTAATAGTGCCTAACAGCCTACATGAAACAGATTATCTAACGATGCTATGATACTCCTAGCAGTAACAGGTTTCGTAATCTAATGTTTTGACTTCCTAATGATAACAAATAGGCCTTTAAGTAAGCGATGATCATTGAACATTTTGGCAGAAACCAGAAATCTCAGTCGATAGTGAATTTGTTCAGATAGTTAAAATAATTCTGTTTTTGTCCGATGTGAATGGCCGTTGTAATACTAATTCCATATCCATTATTAGTTAAATATTTAGCATTTAGTTGTTTTGATTAGTTATGGATTATATTATGGATTAGTTGTAATATCATCTACTGTGGACATATTTTGGGAATTGAACATATTTTATATAGTAATGTGTATATGATTAATCGGGGCATGTGGTAGTGTAATGGTAGAACGTTGGAATTCGGAGCCGAAGAACCCGGGTTCAATTCTTGTCCTGGGAATCTGGGATCAATATTTGTGAAAGTTACATTTCTGACTCAATATTTGTGAAGGTTACCTTTCTGACACAATATTTGTGAAGGTTACCTTTCTGACTCAATATTTTTGAAAGTTACATTTCTGACACAATATTTGTGAAGGTTACCTTTCTGACTCAATATTTGTGAAGGTTACCTTTCTGACTCAATATTTGTGAAAGTTACATTTCAGAGTCAATATTTGTGAAACTTACATTTCTGACTCAATATTTGTGAAGGTTACCTTTCTGACTCAATATTTGTGAAGGTTACATTTCTGACTCAATATTTATGACTCAATATTGATAGGATGTGCTGTCTGTACCATGTAGTGGCAATTATCCTTTGTTTGTTAGGTTTCCTGCAACATTCAATGCTATGCATGTTGCGGGTTTCCCCCTGTCCTTAAATGATAAGCTGTGATATAAATGAAAGTATCTTGAATACGGATCTAAACCCCTATAGAAATTTCAAATAAAAAAATATGATTAATCATAAGGAAAGAAGCTCAAATTAATGTGATCCCTATATGGGTTACACAATGCATTAACCCTCTCCCTGCTGGAATAGATACAAGCACTGTTCTTTAGGGCATCTCTGGTTGCTTCCAGCATGGAGAGAGTTAATTGGTGCTACTACACAAGATTTTACTTTCCATTTAATAACTGTCATGTTTAACCCTCTCCCGGCTGGATTAGACACTTCTCTTTAGGGCATCTCTGGTTGCCTTCAGCATTGATCAGATGGTTAAGGTTAGTGATTGGATGATGTTCAGTTTATATATATTGTTTGTTATGTCAAGGGTGGGAGAGTCAGATAGCACAGTGGTATTGCGTCAAACTACAAACCGGATGGTTCGAGTTTGACTTCATGTGTGTACCAGGCACGTACAGGGGACAAATTTACATGCAGGGAAAATTGGTATATGAGATTAAATGTCCTCGAGCATAATGCAATTTTCATTTCATCCTTATGGGCGTTACTATTGACACAAAGTGGTTTCAGGTCCTCCTGCCATCATGCATCAGGTCCTCCTCCTTAAGCAGATCATTACAATATTACTAAAAAAGATGACACGACAAATGTATGGCCTCTCGAGATCATGTTTAAGGTTTGTTGATTGGATGCCAAGCCTATTGAAATTCCCTAAAATCAGGAGTGATTAATAGAATTTTGAAAATCCATATACAGCCTCCATTGTCCTTTAATCGATCAATTTCAATTTAATCTTTCAATTCTCCAGGAGTGATTGAAGTTTTGTGAGATGGGACTTTTCTGCGAAACCTCAATATTTCGAATTACTGCTTGTACGCAAATTAATTTTTATAAGAAATGAAGACTTATCTTTAGTCAGTGTGTTAGATTTGTAAGGATTTTCAGTGATGAGACTCTCCTTGTTTAAAACCTCAGCCTGGAACTGTCATACAGCAGTGCAGATATTGAAGTTGTAAACTAAGATGTCGAGGAATTATCGCAGAGTGGTGGTGATTCTACTCATACCAGCAGGGTAATGGTGGTGATTCTACTCATACCGGCAGGGTAATGGTGGTGATTCTACTCATACCGGCAGGGTAATGGT
>JAVCKZ010055902.1:0-16556 GCA_034780755.1 Lepetodrilus elevatus | reverse complement strand
GTACCACTTAGAGTTATGTCCCTTTGCATGTATATGAATAACAGCAAAAAGTAATACGACCACATTCAGGTTGACTATAGCTGGTTAATTACATTAGGTTCAAAGTATTGGTGTTGCAGTGCAATTTTGTCTATTATACAGTACAAACATGATTTTATGTACTAGTATGTCAAGTGAATGTACCCTTTACAGTTGTAGCTAGGAACTAGTCCAAAACAACCATAAATATCTGTGCTATTATAACTTTAAAGTCATAATATCACAGTTGATAGACATGTAAAATGGACAAAGAACTTTCGATCTGAGATAATTACGCTTGATTTATCCACCCAAAAGTTATTATTTGATGTATAATTAGACCCCAATAATATTTTATATGAATAAAGGGAACGTTCCGTTATGTATCTGGTCTTTGATATATCAACTGATCTATGAAGGAGTGTGAGCGAACATTAGAGTTATGTCCCCCTTGCATGATATACGGTATAGTGAAGCAAAAGCATTACAACTATATTCAGGTTGTCATCAGCTGTCTATCGGGGTTGGCCGTGGAGATTTGTCAACCACACATCTTTATAAAACTTTTTGAAGTACAAACATGATTTTATGTATATCAACTGAATGTACTTTGCAGCTATGATAGCCTATGGCGAAGAACTAGTCCAAAACAACCATAAATATCTGTGATATTATGCCTTTAAATTACATAAGATCAGCATGCAGATTAGCTAAAGTAATTATGTTATATACAAGTTCGATATACTCAATTTCGACACCATCACACGTAATCATAACAATAAAATTTGCATCTCTATGCTATGGCATCCACGACAAAGCCTTTGTCAAAGGTAAATAACAGTTTACCCTAATTATTTTTAGTCTAGGTTAGACTTATATATTTAGGGTTAGTTGATTGCTTTTCATACATCCATGATCCAGATTTATTATTAATATTATGTCAAATATTGCTGTCTGAAATATATAGGGTGCATGTAGTGAATCTTTTGCAGATAAAATCCCTTTCAATTTCATAATATAGACAGACTATTCGATGTACGTATGTAAAACACATCTAGCAGAAACGATTTCTCCCCGGCAGCAAATTTGGAAATAGGTCACATTTGAACAAGACCGTGCACGAGCCGAGATCAAACATATTAGCCTAATTTCGCTGTCTTTTAGAAGCAAATGCTCTTTCTTATATTCCTTTAGCATAGCCGAAACATATTGAATGGTGCAGTTGAACGCATTTATTATTTGCACAATAATTAAAGTTTAATTTTGGCTGTAGAAAATCTCCACATTGATCGCCGGTGCATTTTGATTGCTGTGTGACGGAATCCCCCCTCATCGTTTTCCAAGCACCTTGCTGTATTACTCCGCGAACAATGAATAGTTATTTTGGACAAGACTCGTTTGCATTAACAACATGTAACTATTGGACAAGTACACATTACATATGTCTGCCTTCCGTTAATTATAGTATCTATGAATGACTGAAAGTGACGATGGCGATGAGAAATGAATGGACTATTTTGTGTGCACGGGGATACCAACAGCATCAATCCAAGATGGCCGATTCTGGAAGGGGAGTTTATTCAGTGAGCTACACTCACTCTTAACATTACGAAGGATCACTCTTTTTCCAGAATAATATTCCATCTATGCTAAAATTACATCATTGTTCAAGTTAAAGACTATTTTGATTAACGCTACACGGTTGAAAAGGTAGGTGCAACCACCGCAATTTCTGCATCGAGCTTGTCCACATTTCGTTAGACTGTGTTGTGTATTTCGCAGACAATGATTACAGTCTGATTGCGAGGCATTAATTAGTCTAGATTTTTGTTTTGTAGCCATCTTCTTACAGTCTGCCGTTTCGTTCAATTATGAATGCTCTTGCTTGTTTATCACTATCTCTGATCTTCATTATTTGCTTGTTTTCTATCGTAGGTAATTTAGCCCTTATTAACTGGCCGGGTCAAATGAAATGAAGACTCGCAACTCCCGGGTAACTCTGCCTGGGCCCGCTGACTGTAGGACGATCGAGTAGTTACTCACGTTGACTACAGTGTCGACTCAATTGCTAATGTCCTCTGACTTCAACTTTGAATTTCCAGATGGAAAACCATCCACATGACATCAAAAATGCAGCACTGTGCATCTTGTGATTTTATGCCTCCCCACTTGGATTTCAATGGACGGTAAGACCGAGTGCCTAAAATAAGAGTTGTGTTGATAGTAAAGTAATCAACATGGCGAGAATATAGAGTAGATCCAGGATTTGGCTGAATACACAGGGAACCTCAGTCATCGGCATACTGTTATGCAATACATCTTTTGACTCAATTTTACAGATGTAATTATGGCCCCAAATATTATACACAAACCTTGTACACTGTTATCATGAAGTGGGTGGTTCTGCAATATATATTTTTATTTTGGGTCTTTGTGCGCACTACTCGTTTAATAAATCACAGTTTTAACTGTCTGCACATTTTGCACTAATTTTATTGTGGATAGAAGTAGGTCACAAATTTGACCTGTTTTGTATGATATATTCATAAAGATACTAAACAAATACAATTTGATGTGTTTGTATGTTTTGATTGTTCAGCATATATTATTTATTTTCAATCATGCCTAATAATTTTAACTCTTGGCACCTGTCTAAATATGTTGCATGTTAAGGAACAAAGTGTTTTCTTCAGTGTTTGTCAAATGGCAAGCGGCATCATGATGCGAAAGCATGCCATGGTTATTTTTATATATTTTTTTCTTCTGCTATAGTATGCAATAGTAATAAGTTATTTTGGTTACGTGTACTGAGACACAGTCTTGAGTTTGCAATATCTTTATAGGCATGTTCATCCTAGCACATTGGCATGTAGATACATATATATCAGCTTTTAATAATGGCATTTTTTTTCCAAATATACATTTGCAATATATTTTTTTGGATATACCGTAGTTACGCTGTATGTATATTTGTTCTTTTATACACGCTGGATAGTTTTAATAGCATTACAATATTTATATTAACATATGCATTGTGTATTTTAATGATTAACTTGTGCACCTTAAAGTATTGTTTAGAATCAGTACACACTAACCATATTTCTGCTGCTTTTAGATAACACATAATGTAATCATCGTGGAACAACGTATGTAATAAGTTGATAACCTAATTTTTATAATACCATATATGTAACTTTTTTGCTCATCAAATAGTATGAACAATCTAGATTTCGAGGAATATAAAAAAAATCAATATACAAATTACAATTACCCTTTCCTGGTATAAAGTTAATTTTCTTGCAAATATTCCTGTTATTAGTGTTTTATATACTGACGGTAAAAAGTTTGGCAACACCAGTGTTCTTTGGCAGATGTATGTGTAGTATTTATTGGAATAACTTATTTTTTAATGTATACCGTTTAGAACTTTGACATTTAATGGTTACTTGACAATGTTAAAACAGGTACCGGTAGATGTGCCTTTTAATAAAGTGAAAAGTTTAGCATGTTTTGTTTTGTTGAAATGTAGGTTCTTAAAAAAAAATAAAAAAATGCATAAAATGTTACGAAAAATGTTAGAACAAGTTTATTAGTGTTTCATTTTATCAACCATTCAACAATTTAACCATTTATTACACTATTCCACTGTAACCACTACTCAGCTCCAAAACAGTTTTTGACACATTGATACAGATGTTTTTTTTTCAAGAATGCCATCGGTAAATTGCTAGAAGTAATATGCCTTACTAAAGTCATCCTCAAAATATTATTATTTAAGTGAATTTAATAATAAAAAATTATGGCATATTCAGTGTTGCCAAACTTTTTACCTTTAGTATATACAATTTGTATTTTGACAAAACTCAAAATCATGTTTGGCAGTTTAGACTTGCCCTTTTTCCTTCAGTATATTTATATTTGACAGCAATTCTTAATTATTATTTTTAAATTTAATAAAAATGTGAAGATTATAATTATGAACTGGAATTGCATTATTCTGCTAAATTTCGAAGATACATACCAATTAAATTTTTTGTCGCTGCATATTTGTAAAAGATATCTGCTGTGATGTTAAGCATTCATTTACACATTCCTTTTTTAAATTAAATGACAAGAGGCAAGTTAATTGGAATTGAATATTCACATTCTGAGTACGGTACTGAACACTTTTCTTTCTGTTCTTGTGCAATTATTCTATGTCCAGCTAATGTCCAGTTCAATAAAGCTAATTCATTTTGCATAATTTCAGTTCAAGCTGTTTCCGCACGTCTTAATTTTCCGTCTTGTCTGGTCGTGATTCAGATAACCCAGGGAATCTCCAAGGGGACGACGGTTTGGCTGATGCAGAACCCCCCCTTAAAACACTGGACGATGTAGGGCACGGCAACCCTTCTGCTCCAGGGGATCTAACTCTATACCCAGGTCAGTCCAACCCGCTGGAGGACGAATTCTACAATAGTGACACGCCATATTTTGGCGACAGTCTCACGGACGATCCTGGTCTCCTGGAGGAGGACTCTCACGTGCTCGGGTCATCACTGCTGGATATTGACCCCGCGGGTCATCCACACCCATCAGCATTTTACTCTTCTCGCCAGCTGGACAGTGGCTCCCCCACGCACAACCTCCCAGCCGTAGATCCCAGTGTTATTTTGTCCGCGGAACACGCCGGGCGAGGTTATCCCCCTTTCCCCATTCTCCAGCCGGCGAAGAGAGGCCGAGGTCGGCCAAGGAAAGATGGTCAGTCCCCGATACCAAGAAAGAGAAGGTATGTTTTTTTTGTCCTCATCAATCAAACTTGTCAGTCTTCATGAAGATGATTACAAGATTGTATTTTTCTTGAGAAAAAGATCATTGCATATATGGTAAAAGATCCCCACAGCAACAAAACATTCCCAACAAGAACATACATTCCAATGTATATACTTTCAGGTAAAAATACATTTGACCATGAAATATGTCGACAAACTGATAGTATGCCTTTAAAAAATCAATTGAAATAATAATTAATTTATTTAAAATAAATCAATTAGAACGTCTTCTAATGTAGCTCTTTTTATCTAACCATATTCTCAAGTATTGTAGTGATAAAAGTGTTTAATGCAATGGAGTTTATCAAAGTGTTTACTGGTTGACGTCTATTTCCAGCGGTCGTGGAAGAGTCTTTGGAAGTGGGAGAGGATCGAGGTCATTTTCTTCTGGAAGAGCTTCGTGAGTAGTTCCATTCCTACGTGTGATGACATCGTATCCATGCCTGGAGGTTATCAACAAAACTTCAGTTGAGCGTGGAATCGTACTCAGAAAGTGTTTTTACTCCCAGGGCCAGGAATGGCACAGAGGCTTACAATCAATCTTGTAAATCAGGCTCTCATTTCTTGAAGCTCTCGTATCTACTGCGAGACCATAAGCATTCTTGTAGCCATCTCTAATACATGCACCCTCTCCCAACAGCTCATACTATTCACTACAATCATAGTACTCCCTGTCACTGTTAGACGCATATTAGTGTAAATGTATCCAAGGCATCTCATTGGCCACCAACCATGCTGATGGGATGCAATCAAAACCCGCATTACAAAAACAAAGGAAGTTGACAGGATACCCATCGAGTTACGTCCCTTCCTCAACGCGATCGATAATGGCGGAGGGCACGCCCTGTCGCGTTTGCTATTCCAAAACAAAGATAAAACGGAGGAGGTTTATTTTCGGAACAACGTTTACATTAATTAATCAAACACCTCACAAATCTTCGTATCTCTAGCGGCCGCCATTTTCTTTCTTTCTGGTTTAAACTGTCAAGCTATTTCATTGGTCGGTCAAAGGGAGATAATTTGTTAGTGCACACCAGATGGCGCTTTCTAAGCGATAACATCCGCGGGAATGTGATTGCAAACCACACAGGGTCTAATCAGCAAGATTCAAACTGATGACCCTGTGGACAGGATGTAATACATGTGCTATGGCCAGGTCTCATAGTGGATATCAGATCTTCGAGAAACAAAACCTTGTGGTCCCTGGATCCTGGCTGTTTCAGCTGAAAACTTAGTTTCTCATCCCTGGATATAAAACACAAATGTTTGATTATTTACGATTTGTTTCTCTATTGTTGTTTAGCCGTTCCCGAGGAGCAGGACGTCGAGGTCGCCCGTCCTCAGTTCACAGTCTAAGTTACCGTCGCCTACTACAGGGGCAAGCCGCCCAACATTCGTCCCCCGAGAAACTGGCCTATCCCACAGTCGTACATGACATGGCTTCTCCGCAGATGGACACTATAGAAGGGCAAGAAGAATTGCTCGCATCTCCAAGGCCTGGTAAGTTAATGCCCACCATGTATGGCCTGGTAAGTTAATGCCCATCATGTCTTGCCTGGTAAGTTAATGCCCACCATTGGCAGGCCTGGTAAGTTAAAACCCACCAAGGCAGGCCTGGTAAGTTAAAACCCACCATGGCAGGCCTGGTAAGTTAATGCCCACCATGTCTTGCCTGGAAAGTTAATGCCCATCATGTCTTGCCTGGAAAGTTAATGCCCACCATATCTGGTCTGGAAAGTTAATGCCCCATTATGCCAGTGTCATCTGAGGTTGTGTTAGTAGGGTAGGGTGTATAGCGTTTGCAATCATACAAATCAAAAGTTTGTGTTTCCAGATGGTAAGTAGTTCTACCTGTAGAGAACATTTTGGCACAATAGTTGCATCCTTTGGTTATGAACCAAGAACAATAAATGAACACGTTTGAAAACTATAATTTGCCTGGGAATATTGCTTTTTTCCCTCACCTCTAGAAGTTTACTCGCCAAAAGGAAATACCACCCCCCAGGGCTCCAGACTCCCACAGGGCTAGTCAGGGCAAGTTTCAATGGCCCCCAAAGTTGCTAAATGTAAAAAATTAGGTTGCCAGCGATGCAATTAACTTGCCCCTGTATGTCGGGCATATGTTAGTCCGCATCCCATGTATTGTAGCCATGTGACACATTTAATAAAATATTTCTGTCTGTCGGTGTCGCAGAGATCATTTGTTGTTGTTGATGTTTCAGGAAGCCTGGAGTCTAGACTGGCAGAGATTCCCGGAAGCAGTGCGGCGGAACCTGTGGAGCAGGGGTACGTCTGGGGAATGGAATCATTGTCTGGCTGTCTGTTGTCCAGCTTTCGGCTGCAGACTAGTTTGTCTTCCGATTCTCAGCATTCTCATTCTGATCAATATTTTCCATCAGTTGATAATTTGAAGTAAGGAATCTTTGTTCAATAACAGTATTATGGAATCTCCAGACCTATAGTTACGACGAATGAATGATGATCTAGTTTTTGGACACTTCCGTTATCGGCAATCAACATCATCCTTTCAAAACATAAAGCACTAATTCTTTAACCCTCTCCCTGCTGAAGGCGACTTAAGTTGCCTGATCACATGCAGAAATAGAACACTTTGATTTTATTCAACAGGGAGAAGGTTAAAGAAATCAGTAATCAACACCTTTGCCTCAAGTTAGTTGGATATGGGTGAAATATTCCCGCTGTGACTAATTTAATATAAAAAAAAAATTGTCTCCAGAATTTCATTTGCCAGTGACCTAGTATGGTAAATAGTAATATGGGTGTCGTACGATTGGTTTGTGTTCTGACGGCTGTGTTCTGTTACAGTCCAGTGCACCTGTGTGCGTTCTGTGGATGCGGAGAACGCAGCCTTCTGGGCCAGGGAGAGATTGTGCGCTACGAGATGACGCCAGGCTTCAACCCCTTCAAACGAGTACTGCAGAAGCCACGGAAACCAGGCGCCGATTTCGACGACAGGGGAAGGGAGAGAACTCAGCGACAACACCAAACTCTGCGGCGGAAGAGAGGACCTCCAAAAGGAGATGGAAGGTATTGAGGAGAATTACGAATTAAAGTAAAATTTCCAGAAATAATTATTTATTACGTGTGTTGTTTAGTCTACCAGTGGACACGGTTATATTTAGCTTGGTACGCGTGACATGTGACTTGAGCTTACAGCTTTTATCCATGCAGTTTAGTTTGTTTTCATTATATTACGCATATTGTGCGTAAATACATTACAGGAAGATAGACATGTCAGAATATTTATGTTATCTTTTTTTTTATCATGGATAAGATAAAAATGTGTAAACTCTTGTGTCGCCTGGCTTTGACTGGTGTCTTGATAATTATTAGCTGTAGCCTGAAAATATCAGCAGTTTTTCATGCTTACTTTTTAACCTTCTTAATTTTTAGAACACATAGTAAATAATTAAATGTTTAATTGGCGTAAATTTTTAAAGATTTCCGCACTGATGTTAAACTCCTTAATCTCTCACTCACTGTGGTCCGATCCACAGAGGTACAATCCATTGTGAACCAATCGTGTCGTTTTCAGCCGAGAAAGGATGCGATCTCCGCGTCAGTCGTCGCTGGAAGACGATAGTTTATTGAGTCAGGCGTGTGATGAGCTGAGTCTAGTGGGACACCCGGAGGACGTCGAGATCAGTCACGTCTTCGAGCCGTCAGGTGACTAGCAATAGCTAAAACTACCTATTTGAATTTCAGTGATGATCTTTCTGACGCGATATTGATATTGATATTGTTATTACTCTAATATATATGACTAAGACGGTGCTATATGTGCAGGACACGTGTGGGCTCACCAGTGCTGTGCGGCGTGGTCGGAGGGCGTGGTTCAGACAGAGGATCTCATACAGTTTGTGGACCGCGCAGTGTTTTCAGGACTCTCTCAGGTATGTCGTCAGTTCCGCCACGTTGCAATGGGTGGAATAGTCTCGCTGCAACGTCGAGCAATAAATCACTCGCTTCTTCATTTCAATGGCGTTAATGCATATTTGGGAAATTTATTATTTTTATTAATGTTTTTGATTGAATTTAATAACATGTTTTTCTTTTACATTTTAAAAATGTAATTAAAATTATTATGTTTTTGTTGGTGTTGCTGTATGTTATCGACTGTAAATGTTGGCTGTTTGTTGTTACAGAAATGTGCGTATTGCCTGCGATACGGTGCCACAATTCCATGCCGTGGTCCCAGATGTCAGAAGCACTTCCATTTCCCCTGCGCCTCAGCGGGGGGCTGTTTCCAGGTTAGCACACTGCTGCATCCTCTACAACGGGGTCAGGAGTAATAAAGAATTTTAAAATAGGTTATAGATAGCGAGCCAATCGGAAAGCTTCTCTTTTGTTTTGCGTAAATGATTCTTTCCTCGTTAAACTCCATATTCACTCACTGCCTCGTTCCACATTGAAGTTACTGCTTTCGTATTTGGAAATTGTCAATTACAGGTGAAAGATTCTCCCTGCAATGTTTGAAATTGTTGCTTACAGCAATAAAATCACTCATATATTGAAGTTGTTGTGTAATTTTGTGTTGATGCCGTTTATTTTTCCAGGAAATGAAATCTCACACTCTTCTATGTATGGATCATCTAGACCAAGCACATACTATTAGTAAGTTATCACACACATTCAGTGAGTTATCACACACATTCAGTGAATTATCACACACATTCAGTGAGTTACAATCTGGTGTTTTTTATCACTTTATTTACAAAACTTCAGCATTCATTTGTAAAATAGAAGTTAATTTCCTGGACATTTGGCGAGTTTATATTCAGTAAAATATATTTGGTCCTTGTCTTTAGGTGGGAGTGATTCACTGTGTGTTCAATGTGGGACAACGGGTAATGTCAGCGAGCAGTTGTTTTGTACGACCTGCGGCCACCATTACCATGGCAACTGTCTGTGTCCTCCTGTGGAGGTCAAACCGAACGTCCGCGCTGGTTGGCAGTGCCCAAACTGCAAGATCTGTCAAACATGCAGGTATGCTGTTAACCCTTACATTCCTGTGACATGTGCACTGTTAATGTTCCTGTGCCACTGGTAACCATTTGTCTTCCTACACTACTCTAGGACAAACAGATTGATAGTAACTTTGTGTGCACGTAATTGGTAACATTTTGAAAGGACAACAGTAATGGCTGCAGTGCAGTTTGTGTGTATGTTCCTATACTAATTTTCCTTAAAATATTGTTAGGTTTTATGGTATTTGGGTTAATATGTAATTAGGTCAAGAGGTCAAAGGTAATTAGGTCAATATGTCAACTGTAATAAGGTCAAGGTCAAAAGTACTGAAAATGCAAAATATCCCAAGATATCTTTTGATTTTTTTTTGTTGGCACAGTTTGATTTGAGTTTTTTTGAGTTAATTATTTACTGTAAATTCCATGTTCTGTGCGTTCTGTTACAGGCATCCCGGAGATGACTGCAAGATGCTGGTGTGTGATCTCTGTGATAAGGGCTACCACACGTTCTGTCTCAAACCAGTCATGACCACCATTCCCAAGAATGGATGGAAGTGCAAGGTAACGCGGACAGATCTAATCTGGTAGATTTCTGAGCAGCGACGCTAAACTCCATATTCACTCACTCACTCATTCTGAGCACTCCTTTCACCATCTGTCAAAATGTGCATTCTTTAACCCTCTCCATGCTGGAGGCAACCACAAATGCCCTAAAGAGCAGTGCTTATGTTTAATCCAGCAGGGAGAGGGTTAAGAGATGTCGGGGGTAGCTGGCAATGGTAGAAATGGTTAAAATCCCGTCCCGGGAGACCGACATCAATGTTTGTGAAAGTTACCTTTAACTGATAGGATGCGCTGTCTTTAGAGTGGCAATGTAGATGTCATCCTTGGTTTAACCAGCTTTACTGCAACATTCAGTCTCAGGGTCTGGTGTTGATATTTTGTCTGGTGTGTGTTCCAGAACTGTCGGATCTGTAGCGACTGTGGCGCCCGGACGCCTGGCAACGGACCCAGCTCGCGGTGGCACCTCAACTACAGCGTCTGTGACAGCTGCTACCAACAGCGCAACAAGGGTCTGTGCTGCCCTCTGTGTAGCAAGGCCTACAGGCACTTCGACAACAAGCAGATGATCCAGTGCAATTCATGTAAAAAGTAAGTATCCAGATCAGATTCTCGCGCAATTATAGATAAATGTGTGATTTAAAAGATCGTACTGGCCCAGAGATTATGAACACTTTTTTTCATCACATATGGGTGAAAGATTCCTGCTGTGACTTAAAACAATAACTCAATCTTGAATACAGTTTTATGCTCAAGCTCAAATTTTATTTTGGGATCTGTGAACAAAACCTTATGTCGAGCATGAGTTTGTGATAAAAAATGTTTCCTAGTCTCAGTACTGCTCTCGGACAGCAGGATTTCCATTGTAGTGAAAGCAGTAGTGTTGACCTTGTGACATTGACAGAAATTTAGATGAGATAAAGTTTTGTCATTGGTTTATTCTATCACCGAAACCCTGTTGACTGTGATGATGCATGGCCTACTATTAACCTTCTCCCTACTGAATAAAGTCAAAGTGTTCTATTTCTGCATGTGATCGGGCAACTTCAGTAGGGAGAGTTTTAATAGTATTCCTATGATGGCAGGTTTGCTGTGTGAATTAGCTTTCTGTGTGATCTGCTTCACTTTGTAATGAGATGTTCCAACATTCACTTTCAGATATGTTCATCGAGATTGTGATCCATCTATTGACACCGGACAGCCCGATTACACTTGTACAGTGTGCCGAAATCAGGATGATGTAAGTTGCCAGGAAATGGGGAGGACTGTATATGCAGTAATTTATGCTAATGTTTATGATGCAGCTGATATATCTGTATCCCTGCTTGGTAAAGCAGCAACAACGTTAAACTCCAATAATCACTCACTCACGCTGCTTGGTTAGTCGTGAAATATTCTTGCTCCAAAGTAAAGCATTATTCAAGAAATGGTAAGGCAGTGTTCGAATTAATAGGGGGTCCGAGGGTCATTTGAAAATCTACAATGTTAAAGTTATCTGTGTGACCCCCTGAAAATTACAAATTTTACCACCATTAATATTGGGCCTATGGAGAATGACCCCCTTATTATTATCGAATACTGTAAGGGTACAACATGAATTAGATTCATCCATTTTCTATTGAATTTCTCGACTAATTATGTTTTGTCTGCTATCCTGAGATGAAGACAGGGCTGCTTGCAGCTGGTATTGTACTAGTATTGTAACTATTCCATTTGTCGTCATTTTCAGACTGACCTAGACTCATTTCCGCTTCCGCCATCTTTAACAGAGGAATCTTTAGAAGGCTATCCCCCGCGAGGTGAGAACCCCACCCTATCACCACCATGGATATGTACCATTTACAATTCCAACATTATCAATGATCTAAGATTGTATAGTTTCTTTTAACTCACTCCCTGCTTGATTAGGTACAGACATTGCTCCATAGGGCATCTCCAATTGCCTCAAGCATGGAGAGGGTTAAAAAGATCGTATCTGATGCCAATTTTTTTTATAGTTTGCTAGTTAAATGACCAAAATAGAAATAAATGGTGAGCATTGTAGAGCACATTATAAATCTGTGTCCGTCTCTGCGCAGACTCTGACTACAGCGTGAAGGACGACGTGTATCTGAATGAGGCCAGCTCCCAGGAATCGCTGTACTACGAGGACTCTGGCTCCAGTCTCGACGTCGACATGCACCTGGAGAAGGTGAGTCCAACATTCACTGTCACTATCCTCCGACAGTCACTGTCACTATCCTCCGACAGTCGCTGTCACTATCCTCCGACAGTCGCTGTCACTATCCTCCGACAGTCGCTGTCACTATCCTCCGACAGTCGCTGTCACGCCCACAGCAATGTCCGTAATCTGCCACGATCGTCGTCTTCGATTCTGTGGACAGTGACGTCAATTATCCACCCCAATCCACGAACTTGTGTTGATGTGTCAGGGTGAAATATTTCCACTACGATGAAAGCCACTAATTCATTAAAAACTAACTATTTGTTATGATGTATGGTGTAAATTGTAAATAAATTGGATTGGCCTACTGTACTAATTTATCAATGATGCATGATCGCAGGTTCATTTATATTGCACTAATTCCATGTGCATATCATTATTAATAATAACTGGATTGTGATTGGAAACAATGTTCGTACTTTTGCACACAGCCCCCACTCCCCATCGCGTCGCCGTCGGGTCTGGCATCGTATATGGCGGCGAAGGCGGAGATGTTGGAGTCGCACCGAGGACGTATCCCGGTGGGGAGGAAGAAGATAGGAGCGGGTCGACCTCGGGTGAGTCATCATGTTCACGGGCTACCGATTGTTGTCACCTGCTCAGGAAACATTACCAGTCAGTTTATCCGCACACGGATATGACAACAGTCGGTCTGGCTGTTATCACATGCGCGGGCTGATTGACTGGTAACGTTTCCTGATTGTGTAACCGCACTTGGTCTGTCTTGGTAAAGATGATGTCTAGAGAGGCGTAGTGGATTGGATTTGGATACTACAGTCCTCAGTATCGTTTCTCGTTGTTATCAACTATGAGACCATAGCACCCTAATAAGTGCCAACTCACCCTGTAGAAATGCAGAAAGCAAAGCTCCGAGTTCTACCCTTCCCTGGGGGAGATGCATGCTACTATACCACTATACCTGTATGGCTGGACTGACCTGTGTTTTCTCTCCTCCATGCACAGACACGCCCTCTGGTTCCCGAACGTCGGAGTCGGCGGTCAGCCGGTATTGGGGATCGACGGCGAAAACCCAAAGTCAACGGCGGAAAGTCTGGACAGACAAGCATGATGGGACAGGTGAGTTGTGCTTCATGAACGTTCCCGAACTTTCTGTCTGGTAGAGACGTCCATTAAACTGAACGTGCAACCACTAGGGACCGGTCTTTGGTAACTACTGTAAGGGTGGAGTGTGCGAGTGATAGTCGACTGATAACAAGTATCTTGTACTGCAGGGCGGTCTGGAACTGATGCAAGGCTCCAACAGAATGGAAACAGATTCCTTGAAAGGCGACGACAGCGGTGACGACCATCCGACGACTATCGTGTTGACCTCGTCTAAAGAAAATTATGTGCTAGACCAGGTATGTGTACGTGCACAAGTGGGGGTTGAAGGGGGGGGGGGGGGTGAGGGTGTACAGTAGTGGAGGCACAGTCTGCTGTCTGCTGCTCACCAATGGTTAAATAGTTTCTAAAATTACATAATGGTTTTTTTTACTTATTTTATCACGAGCTTCATAAAACTTGGTCATAACATGCTTTTGTATGGTTATTTTGTTGCTTTTAAGCAGTTTATTATTTAATTATTTTAACCCTCTCCCTGCTGGATTAGGTACAGGTATGGCTGTCTAGGTCATCTCTGGTTGCCTCCAGCATGGAGAGAGGTAAAGCCATTGCAAGGACTTTTGAACATGTTATCGCCCGTGTTTTATCTGTGTTCACTGTACGAGTATGGTCTGCTGCAGGACATCTGCAAGAGCTGCGGTGCGTTCGGCTGTGAAGACGAAGGACGACTCATCTCCTGTACCCAGTGTGGACAGTGCTATCATCCATATTGTGCTAATGTTAAAGTAAGTACCATCTGTATGTGGGGTGGGTGGTAGCGCTAATGTTAAAGTAAGTACCATCTGTATGTGGGGTGGGTGGTAGCGCTAATGTTAAAGTAAGTACCATCTGTAGGTGGGGTGGGTGGTAGCGCTAATGTCCCGAGTTCAAATCCTATCCAGGAGCCAGGCATCAATGTAATATTTCCCATTGCGACGTAAAGTAATAATTCATACATCCATTTACTGGAATGTCAAGAAGTATTTATCTTTTTTTTTGCAGGTGACTAAGATAATCCTGCAGAAGGGCTGGCGATGTCTGGACTGTACGGTGTGCGAGGGCTGTGGAAGCACCAAGGACGAAGGGAGACTACTGCTGTGCGACGACTGCGATATCAGCTACCATACTTACTGCCTTGACCCCCCGCTGGAGCAGGTTCCGAAGGGCACGTGGAAATGCAAATGGTACGTGGTGTGACGCTCGTCGTGCGACTTTCGGTGGGGTAGATTATGATTATGCGAGCTAATTGTGACGTCTGTCTGTCTGCAGGTGTGTCCGCTGCCAGAATTGCTGCACAACGTCTCCCGGCTTCGGCTGTCTGTGGCAGAACAACTACACTCAGTGCGGCCCGTGTAACAGTAAGCTGGTGTGTCCCGTGTGTCGCTTCCGGTACCGCGAGGAGGAGCTCATCATACAGTGCGTCCAGTGCGACAGGTCAGTGCCCGGTTAATTCATAGCCGTTTAACTCTCTCCATGCTGAAAGCAACTGGAGATGCCATCTGAAGAGTGGTTCTTGTGTCTAATCCAGCAGGGAGAGGGTTAAAGTGTATTACGACCTCCTTTGGGTCTTTTTGTTCAAGAAGTGGTGATTTGTATTATTTTTATTTATTAGTTAAATATTCTAGAAAGCAACTATTAAATAATTTATTTATTTTTATTTAAAATAAAAATGTATTATATATATTTATCGTGGTTTTTTTTTGTGGTGATGTAATAATTTATGCATTACAAGTTTGATAAAGGTTCTTAGAATGCTAAGTTTAATACATTTTATTAAGTATGTTGATGGTTGTTCTGACCTCTGTCCACTGTTCTGTCCACAGGTGGATCCACGCATTCTGTGACGGCCTGAAGTGCGAGGACGACGCTGAGAGGGCAGCCGACTACGGCTACCAGTGTCTCTTCTGTCGACCTAAGACTGGACACCCGGGACCTCGTAAGTACACCAGTGTTTGGGAATAGTGAGTTCTCCACCACGCCGATGCTAATGTTAAATATGTTAAGATGACTGATGTTAACTGTATTTCCTCCTGCCCTAAACTGACAAGTCGTGATATTAGTGAAAGATTCTAGAAAGCGACTTAAAACACCAATACAAAAAAAAAAATAAAAGACACAAAAAGAAATGTATTGAGCTGATGTTACCTGTGTCCAGTTGATTGTGCCAAACTGATTGTTAGGTGTTCCAAGCTGGTTGTGTTAAACTGATGTTGGAACATGGAGAGCCTGTGTTAAGCTGATGTTAAACATGTTAAACTTTCAGTGCCTCCTCCTCCACCTCCTCCTCCTCCGCCAGAGGAGTTGAAGCCATTGTCACCCCCGCCAACTCCTCTGCTGAAAGAACCAGGTAACCACTTCTCTTGTATCTCTTCCGTTGTTGATATGGTTAATGCTAAACAGTAAACCATTACATTTTGACAGTTTGGTCATATCCTTGACGGGTTGGTAGCACAATGTTGGCCCTCAGTCAACGGTTCAAATCCCATCCTGGGAGCCTGTCGTCAACACATGCTAAAGTTATTATTATTATTATTGTTATTATAAATGTGCACATTGTTATTATTAGTGTTATAATGAACCTGTTATTATTATTATTATAAATGCACACATTTTTATCATTACTACTACTATTTTTTTTCTCTCCTATTACTGTAATTATCTTCTTTCATTATTACTATTATTTATTTATTTTATGTTATTTTATTATTATTTCATATTGATATTTAAATATATAGTTTATTTCGTATACGTTCATATTTCAGTTGATGCTTTAAAGACGTTCCCCTATTTCATATAAAATATGATTATTTTTGTAACTATCGAGTGTTGGGGATCAAGTACATCACTAAATAA
>JAVCKZ010055891.1:0-16560 GCA_034780755.1 Lepetodrilus elevatus | reverse complement strand
ACAACTTCACCGCCCAGAACCCCAGGTAAGACAGAACATCCGGAACATTGGCATTACATGGAGCCTTATGCTAGGATATGCAGACTTCAGAATTGTTTGACTAAATGCAGAATTGTTTGATAGGCTACAGAAATGGTTGACAGGCTATAGGAATTTTTGATAAGCTACAGAAATGGTTGACAGACTCAGGAATGTTTGATAGACTGCATTAATGTTTGACAGACTACAGGAATGCATGGTTGAATGCATATATGAATAGAAGAATGTTTGACATACTACAGAATGTTTGACAAGTTACAAAAATATTTGATACGCTCCAGAAATATTTGACAGTAATAGTTTGGCAAATATATAATGCTTGACGACAAATTACAATTAATTTTGTCATTAACAGACTGCAGAAATGTTTGAAAAGATCACAATACTACAAACATTTCAAAATACTGTAAAAATTTTACTTGAATGTTTTGACTCACATTTATCATCATGTGAAATATCATCATGAAATCACAAATATGATAGTTATAATTTTCCATATGATAAGAAACGACTAAATTTCCTCAGAAACGCGATGCTCTGAAAATTATATGTGCTGTACTGACAAAGTTTCACAATCTTATTTATCTAAATTGCAATCTAGATATACACAGCTACATGTAATTGGAGCATTCTGTAGCATGATATCACTGGAGGAAACCCAATATGCCCTAGCATACCCTATATACTATATTAGTTTCTATACCCTCTATTATACTATCAGTTTCTATCATATATTGTTTATTTTGACTCAAAATTTCAGTTAATGTCAATATTTTTATCACTACGATAACAGATTTCCTCCAGAAAATAAAATGGAATTTTATCGGCCTTCACGCATTCTGATTTAATACTCTCTTCACGTATCCGCATTCCGGTATTACTATTGTCATGAGGAATTTTCTTTTATGGGATGTTCTGCAAATGATGTAATGATGTTGTAATATATAATATCTGCATTCCAGTATTACATACTTCTAAGGTTGTACGAGTCATGAAGAATTTTATTTTATGGGATGTTCTGTATATGATGTGATGTTGTAATACTATTCCTTTGTAATGGTAAAATGTTTGTGGAATTCGTACTTTTGTAAAATTCGTAAGAACAGATTTCCTGTTAATATCCTATCACAGGTACATCTTGGTCTCCGTTACCTGACCATATTGTCCTAGGGTGGGCCAAGAACTTAATGACAGGTTACCAAGGGTTAAATGGACAGTAAACTGGAGATTAACACTCTAAATGCCACTTGAAATTCTCCATGGTGCTGATAACACTATGTGGGTTACAGCATGCAAGTGATACAGCGAGTGGCGGATAAGATTACAGGAATTACAGGATACGGAGAATACAAACACAGGATTCAGAGGATACGATAACAGGATAATGAGAATACAAATGCAGGTTGTGGAGGATATGATTACAGGGTGACCAAGGATCCGATGTTTCTGTTTCCAGGGAGATGTCTTTACGGAAAGGCGATACGGTGTACCTGATCCGGAAGATCGACAAGAACTGGTTGGAAGGAGAGCGGCATGGACGTGTCGGTATTTTCCCTGTCAGCTACATCGAGGTGCGAACATCGTCACAACCGGATTAAATTTAATGCGATACCAATATTCCTAGACAAGCGGTCATCTAATATCAAATATTTGGATTAATGTCTCTTTTATTTACAAATATTCAAATAAACAAGGACCAGTTACACAAAGAAATAAATTGTAGAATTTTCGTAAAATAATAAAAGTTTTCTGTTATTATAATTAATCGTGTATAGTTGAAATAATCCCACAATGACATACAGCAATAAGTCAACAAAGAAAATATATTCATCCTACAATCACTTTGTAAAACTGCCCCTCAAGACTGTAATTGAGTACAATATGTAACAATTAAAACATCATGTTTTTTTAGATTATGACCTCAATAGAAGCTGCCACAATGGCCGCCATGCAAGCGGAAGGTCAAGCCCAAGCTAAATATAACTTCACAGCTCATACCTCAGTGGAACTGTCTCTTCATAAGGTAAATACTGTTCCCAACATGTGCCCCGACTATTCCCAACATGTTCCCCCGACTATTTCAGTACTTTGTAATAATAATGATTATTATTGTGATATTTGCTTCCATAATCTCATAAATTTTAGAAAATTAGTTTCATATTTTTTTAAACAATTTCTCACAGATCCAATCATCCAAACATCTTCAGGATAACCTTTTATTAGTGACTTATAGTTCGTATTCAGCCTCAATGCATTTCTTGTTCTTTATTTTATTTATTTAACTCTCCCCATGCTGAAATGTCTTAAAAAGCTGTACCTGTGTCTAATCCAGCATGGAGTGGGTTAAAATGTATTATTATTATTATCTTTTGTAATATACTTCAAATTGCAATAAATGTAAACAAAATGTTCTTGCACATTCAGGGAGAATTTGTGATCCTGCTGCGGAAAATTGACGACAACTGGTACGAGGGGAAGGTCGGATCTCGGCAGGGAATCTTCCCTGTGTCCTACGTGGAGATCATCCGCGAGCCGTCGACCCCCATGGTGACACCAGCGCCCTCTGTGATCACGACCCCTATGACAGGTACACGTCGAGGTCAGATATTTCTTTCTTTTCCGCATGCACTTCGTTCCGAGTGCGTGCGTGCGTGAAAAATCACGTCGTTTTCTTGCTGTGGCTGCTGCCTTCGTGGTAGATGTTGTGTCGCCCTGTGTGCAGTATCATCACCGGTGCCGCTGTAGTCGTGAGTGGCGCCCAAATGTTGTCAGAGGAGCCGCAATATTGTTAGAGGACTGAAATGTTGCTAGTCAGTATCAAAGACTTTTTATGGCATTTTTAAAAGAATTTTTTTAATTTTCTTTTGTGTCCAAAACGTTTTGTGGCACTCTTTTTTCCCCCCAATTTTTAATGATTAAATTTTATTTTTTTTTAAACATGAAGAATCATTAAAAATCGTTAAAATTGAAAATATTTTCATGAAACGTCATTCATTAACAAGGACTAAACTATTGTCAGAAGGTACTGTAATGAGGTCCCACGATATCGTTGAGGCATTAATCTGCGCTACTGCTTTAGTGGCAACACATCACTCGCATCACGGTCACCCATATTTCCAAGTCCTGCTTTTGAATAGATCTAGTTCCTTAATCTATAAACCATATTGAAAAATAGGATTTAAAATAATTTACCCATATTTACTAAGAGTAGATTTTGTTGATCTAGCTAGGTTTCCCCATACGTTTTATGATTTGTTTCATGAAAATTATTTGCTAAATCATTTGACCATTTCCATTGACTTGTTTTATGGATAACTACCGTAATGCCAAGTGGATAAAATGAAAATCTGCAATTTTAGGAAAATTAATAAATAACAGAACCAAAGCTCTTTTTTTTTACTACGAGACCTAGATATACGCAATTGTTGTTGCCAGATAAATAATAACCTTCTAGATCATTTAAAATATTTATTTAAAATATATTTTTTAATGAATCATCCCTGGTCTATTCTCTAGTTGCTGGTTAACCTTTTCTAAAGTTTATGACATTCTCTAAATCTGAGGAAAATCACAAACACACACACATAATATAGTCAGTTTTGCTTTGTTGTGACATATCATTCATATTTCAACACTCATATTATGCTTTTGTGAGGCTGCCATATAGATATTCATTGTAGGAAATCAAAGTAGACTACTCACTTTTGTAGTTATTTATGTTGTGCTCTGATACCAATATTTATTGAATTAAATGTATATTTAATAAATTAAATTGTACAACAACATGTGAGTTTTGCGATTACAGTCTTGGTATATTCCCAATGTTTTTAGTCTAAAGTATACAACAGCATTTTCATGCAGGAAAATAAATGGTTAACTATTTTTACAATGTTTTCCTAGTTCTATTAATGTGCTATGTATATATCAATAATAATGTTGTACATGTTTCTGATGAAAATTTGATATCTACATTCTAAACCTTAAATCTGATACAATTATTTCAAAACCTGATTTGATATTATTAAAAATTAATATTTTTTTTCAAAACCAAATTTGTTATGAGAAATTAAAATCTAATTTGATATCATGTAAACCATAATTTTGTATCCAATTTAATAATATTTTTTTCTTTCCCTGCCACAGGTACTCCAGAGATGTTGTCCCCAGCCAGCTATGACGCCGCCCCAACCCCACCCCCTCAGCCATCCCCGAGTGCGTTCAACAACCGCTCCCCCACCCTCAACTACGGGTACCGCCTGCCCAGCCCCGGGGGGTCACGATCTCAGTCCTCTGGGGGTCAGCTGTCCCCGATGCTGGACCCGGACTTCCGGTCCCTACCCCGCAGTCTCCAACAGAGCCCCACCACCGGGAGGAAGCCGGCCTCACCCTCAGCCAGCACCATGCCCAGGTACAGCGGGGGAGGAGGAGGAGGTGGTGGTCCCTCGCTGTCAGACCGCAGTCCGGTCAACAACCACGACTTCAACTTCAAGAGTAAAGTGTCTGACGATGATCTTGCCATTAAGAGGTGAGTGGCTTTACATATGTCATCTCAGATGTTTTGTGTATTTTTGCTTGGTTTATGCACCAATAAAAATGGAAAAAAACCTCAGGACAGTTAACAGAATATTATAACCTTGATGGAGGAAACATAGAATGCCCTGTAGACAAATTTACTCCTTTTTGCTCAGCAACTATGTTAGAAAATGATCCTTCTGGTCTCATTAAGCAGGATTACCCCTTTGGCTCAGTCGGTAGAGCTTTGGACTCACCATCACGAGTTTGATTCCCAGGATCAGCAGTGGTCCTGTTACATTTCAGACATGGATCCATGTTATCCCCAATTTGTCCAGGGGTCAATTTTATTTGCCTGCAGCCTCCAGACACCAGGCTTGTGTATGGATGAAATCATAATTCTCTGTTGCCATGCCTGACATTCACCAACATTCGATGATGTTCAATCCTCTGGTGTTCAGGTACCGAGCGCTGTACGCGTACCGGCCTCAGAACGAGGACGAGCTAGAGCTGGTGGAAGGAGACGAGGTGTACGTCAGCGAGAGGTGCGACGACGGCTGGTACGTGGGCACCTCCACCAGGACCGGCCAGTTCGGCACCTTCCCAGGGAACTACGTGCAGCAGATATGTGAGTAGACTGAGCCCAGTCAATGGACGTTGATGTAGGGGGTGAAGGACGTTGATGTAGGGGATGAAGGATGTTGGTGTAGGTGAAGGATGTTTGATGTAGGGGTAAATGTTGTTGATGTAGGGGGCAAAGGATGTTGATATAGGTGAAGGATGTTGATGTAGGGGGCAAAGGATGTTGATGTAGTGGGAGGACGTTCATGTAGGGGGCAAAGGATGTTGATATAAGGGGCTGATCCAGCTATATAAAAGGTGGTGTACTGTATAGGGTTGAGTTTTGACCGTAACAAAAAGGAAAATTTATAGTGGAAGAGAAGTAATTGTTTGATCTCGCCTGCAACAATTTTTCAGTTACCTGTGGAATGATAGTAATAACATAGAAAGAGAAAATGGAGTAGGGGTGGAAGGTTGTTTTTTTGTTCAGTTAACAAAACCTGTCTTGAATTAATGTGAATTAATTTATATTGTTTTGGGTTTTTTTCAATCCAATTTTCCCTATCCGAATAAATCATAATTAGATTAACCTTAGTCCTGCTAAAGGCAACCATGGATGCCCCACATGTAGCACTACTGATTATTTAATAGTTAATCCAATAGGGATAAGGTTAATACCTTTCAGTATCAATTTAATTTAGATGCGTACAATCATAGTTTGTTGACATAAAGTATAAATAAGAACTCTACCTAATTTTTTCCTTTTGTTCTGTTTTCAGGAAGCTAATGGCATTGGATTTTATTATCAAAAAAGCTCTCACATCATTCTCGTCATCCGTATATCATCATCCATGACAGCTTCTGGCCATGTTGTTGCAGCTGTTCGTGCAGTATATCATGACTCGCATTGTCCGTCTGTCTGTCCGCCTGCCAGTGCCGTGTCTGTGTGCTTGTGTGCATAGGAAATCAGGCCCGAATAACACAACACAACAAGCATCATTAGGGAAGAGGTGCACTTGCATAACAAGGGAGAGAACTCTACTCTACAATGTACTTGTTTTGTAACCAAAAGGGAGAGCACTCTCGACACCAAAGATAGAAGTCGGAGTACCAAGGTTTAATATATATTAGTGCTAGAGGAAGATAATGTTGATGCTGGCTCGATGTGATCAAAAAGATACGAGAAATAGATTGGAGCATTTTTGTGTGTGTTTTTTTGTTGTCATACACCATATCATGAAATACTCAAGGAAAAGGATCTGGCGTTGTTGAACATGAACCAGAAAAACATAAATTGTCTCCCTCGCACCCTTTTTCCTCATGGATATGGAATCTCCCATTCAAGAACAATGGATGGTCCACTCCCATTTAAGAATCATGGTGGATATTGCACGTGAGATTCTTAAAAGAATTAAACGAAACTGTGTTGTAGGGTACGGATATTAGTGACATTGTCGAATGCATGCCCATATACATACGAGGATACGATTTTCAGATGGATGCGAAAACAAAATAAATAAAACATTGCGGTCGGACTTAAAAGAACTATTTACGATGACAGGGAAAAGGTGTGTGTGTTTTGACACATGGGAGCACAATGGTGTAAATCTTAAAATGGCGTGTAGTTGACCCCCGACCTTTCTACCACCCCACCCCCCACTCCCCAGTGCCACTGTGATACTGTAGAACAATGCCTGTATATATAAACTATCTACTGAACAGTGTCCGCACTTAGCTGGCGGAAAACTCACAATGAGGCACTTCGTGATCCACTGACTGAAAACTAGGTCTCGTACTACGCATTCAGGACGGAATGGAGCCGCTCGGGCTGTCGGAACTAACTGTCACTACGGTGATGGTTGCCCTGACGACGGTTGCCTCTGCACTCCGTGTGTCTGTCAGTCCACTGCTGATGGACTTTTGCGAAGAAGAAAAAACACTCGCTATCTCTCTCTTGTAAAACTTAAATATAACGATTGTTGTGAATCGAGTAAAACTAAAACAAAGCCTAGTGAACACACAAATATTTGCAGTCTTTTTTTGCAAAGTCTAGACATTTTTATGTAATTATTTCGTATTTTTATTGTCTATTCTGCAGAATACATTCTTACAATGTGCCTTTGATATGAAGGGCTAATTTCCTTGCATAATTTGCATGTTGGAAGATTTTTAACATATTTTGTGTTGTGAATTACTGTGTTGTGCTTTTAGGAAAATATTTGTGTCCAAATTCTGCTTGATGAATGATATATTATATAAATATATATATATATATATAAATATACATAGCATATAAATGTATGTATCTATGTATGATTTGCGACAAACGAAGTTAAATATTTAGACTAGAGCTAAATTGTTGAATTGTTGTTACTTGTGAATTGGAGACAAATTATATTAATTCTATTTATTAATTATCAAATTTGTACTAATAAATACAGGAACATATTTGCCAACTAAAAACATTTGTTGATGTGAATTTATGAAATTGTGAATAATGTTGATCACAGGCGAGTGTTCATACACATAATTAACGAAGTCACTGCTTAGGCTTAGCAAATCAAATTAATTTGTTTCTCAGGCATATTTATTTTATTGCAAGTAGCCAACAGTATAATTTCATAGTAACTTTTGTTCAGTCATAAAACATATGATTCAAACACCACGATTCAAATATAGTAAAATGTGAATCTGTTTAAAAACATAATTCATTAAAATTATACTTGTATTGAATTTATAACCTTTGAAATGATTCAGATTTTCAAATAATAAATAGAAATAAAACTTGACCTCCCTTCAAAATGTTACGGAAAAATAATTGCCTTAGAAACATTTAATTAATGTTGTGAAGCCTGGCATATAGATAATTAGATACAAGACTTGTGTTTCCTTGAACAAATTATATTGGCAGACTTGATTCTCACACATGGTGCTAGCTCTTGTGAATACAGACATTTTTAATATGTGTTCATATTTATTTATAATTATTAATTGACCCAACCCATGAGGTTGACCTCTGCAGATTGTGTTTATTTTTTTTTTCATTACAGCAAAATTTTCAGGACTTTTACCTTTATAATATACATACTATTATATTTTTAATCAAAACACTTGTATATTACTGTGTTTAAAGCTATGCAAGATCAATCCACCAAAATTTATTTTTAAAAAGAAAATTCAGAAATCGGAATACAATTCTAATATTTAATTACATTAATTATTCATTCTTAATATCGGAAAAAATAATTTATATAAGGATGTTCATAAATTTGCAGCATTGAAATTTAATATATATTTTTGTGATATTTAATCGTTTTCCTGAAAATTTTGCAGTACTGTATCAGCTACCAAGTACCCTAGATTTTCCTAGTGAGTTTGTCCTGTAGTTTGGTGTACTCCCTTTAAGTTTTGTTTGTATGACTATTTCTGAATGTTATTATGCAAAATTGTTCTCACAGTGTGTGCCTTTTCGAAATTAAATACTGTAATACTGTAATACAATGTATAAATATTAAATTACAATAATAAATGCATTTTTGTACTTTATTTCGACTAATTATCATATTTATGATAATGACCCCTGGTTCAGGGATACTGCCCTTAAAGTAACACATCTATGCATTTCTAATACATGTACTGTTTTTTTGACATTCAAATCCATCCCATCCCTCCAGTGTTCCTTTAAATATCATGAATAATGTCATTGGCAATAGTCATTAAATAATCGGTGTTCATTAATTTGACATTTTATGTTGTCATTCTCAAACTACTCTTAACTGAATAAATATACTCCCATTTGCTGCGGAACAAAATTGTATTTTTCGTTGGAACAAAACGAGGCATCAACCCACAAGAATCGGATGTTTTTTAAAGGTTGACAAATACAGTACTACTGAAAATAAATTTCAAGGTTGTACAACATAATAAATACAACATGTACTGGATACTGGTTGTCATAAGTACTATACTAAACAAATTTTTTTTCAAGTTAATATTCCCTCAAAATTAAATTACATAAATGTATAATTATATTTTTGGTTAGATTATCATATTTCCATATTGACGTCCATTTTACATTATATCAAAACTTAGATTTAAATATTTAATATTTTCGTTTGTTTGTTTTTGTGAATTCAACTTTTCCCCGTTACCCTGGCAACAAATAATTAATACATCCTCCACCCTTCTCAGTTGTGTCCCTTTGTAAGTTTTTATAGATGACAATTTCTAGGGTATTTTTGATTGGTTATCACTCATTTTACATATGTTGGTGCATGAGAAATTAAAGTGTTGCTAGAAGGTGAGCTTCGTCTTTGTTGTTTATTGACTTTGGGATAACAATATCATGTGGTCCTTGTATGCTTTTTGTGGGAGAGGCCCTGAAATACACAAAGAGTCTGAAGAGTGAAACAGAAATATTGAATTTAGCATATATCTTTAACCCCCATAATAATGATTTTAATGGAAGGAACTGAGGGGTTAATAGTCCAGAAATTCAGACGTCAATTGCATCATATGCATTCAGCTATAGTGCACAGCAGAAGCATTGTGGAGACGAAGCAACTTTGTTTAAAGGCATACAATCATTATTTATCGATACATATTCATAGTCAAACATATTTTACATGAAAGTATGTAGTAATATACGTTTGATTTGTATATACACAAGTATGTTGGGAAACAAGCTACATTTTCTGCATGTCTCAAAGGTTTTCAATATTTTCATATTTTAATTTTTTATCGCGAGATATTCTAGTCTAGATCTAAAATAAAATATGAAAATATTTTCATATTTTCATAACGTCAATATGTTAAATAAATGCATTTTATCTATCAATGATATTTAATAAAAAAGATTGGAGGTTCATAGAAAATATATTGCACTCAGTATATAATAAAGTGTATACTAAACTACACTGTATACCAAGAAGTAAAAAGAATCAGAATTGTGTTAATCATAACAGAAATTATCACATTTGGTACTTTAATTTGGTTGCGCCTAAATATAAGAATAAAGTTAATAAAACAATTTCTAACGGCTACAAATTTATATTCTCCTGTTCGAATGAATAGAAGAAATACGGTACTCAAGATAACATTCCCACAATTTTTACGAGCATTTTATGATACTTCATTTGAAGCGTCCCATAAATATTCGTTTTGACGGAGAAACGATGAAATATATATTTCTAATAATTTTATTAATTCTTTGGAGATAGCTTTAAATCAGAGATAACACTATGTAATCAACTCGTTGTTTGCCTATTAAATTAAGATAATTAATTAATTTCTGTAGCAGAAACAATCAAGGATTTAAGTTTACCGTCATTACTTCTATCACTCATTTTCGGTTGAGAACTTCGGGAAGGATTCATTATGTTTACAGTAGGATGCGTTTGATCATTAAACTAATACTAAAGTCATTTCACTTGCATCAACTTCGTGTGTATCTTTCGGACTAATCCAAAGATCAAAAGGAAAGTTAAAAACATTAAATATCTGTTTTCAGATAGCAAGACAGAATATAGGCCCCTACAGTAAATCCAAACGACAATTTCAAACAATCTTTATCCTCAGACAGTACTGTCAACGCCTCGTATCTTCTTTAATTATCACAACTAAACATTGCATTGGCATGTGTGTATGCTCTTCAGCCTAAATGCCATCCCAGTTTATAAATCACACGGGAATTCTCCAGTACCGTAATGATTCATTGACTCAAACGAGTGTTTGACGGCAAGAGGTTGGGCCATCTAATCTCCTGACAGTTATTCGATTCCCCCCACTCAAAAAGAAAAAGTGCACATCTCTCAAATCCAGCGGTGTTTACTTATAGATTTAAAGCTTGGTACGTCTCGATGCCCTCATGACATAGGGCCTACATACATAGATAGATTTATTCTGAGCGCCCATCCTCTGAAACAGTGCTCAGGTTCGTGAGTAAGAACATGATTGGTTGTTTTAAAGTAGTCCTGGTACTGTTTTACGGATCTCCCATCTACCACGAGACCCTAGCGTTCTTGTCTTGGTGATCATCGTGTACTTATTGATTATCGTTGGACATTTCAATACATTTGGCTTGTAGTGTTAATTTGCCTGAGAAAAAAACACCATATTTTCCCCACATATAATTCCATGACTTTCCCCACCTGAATCTAATATTGCAAAGCGGCTTTCCCCGTTGTAACATTTTAAGTGTGACAGTTTTGGATGATTAAAAGCATCTCGTGCGTGTTAGTGAATTTCTGAGTAATATGCACTTACGTATAGGCTAATAAAGACCTTCCCAAACATGTGTTTGTAATGCATTCAAACTGCATAGTTTGGGTATAATGGAGGGAAATCTGTCAAAAGTGCGTCGTTATCTACAAGAGTATAGCTGATGAACAATGCGGAGAATTATGGAACAACGGTAAAGTTTCTGGATTGCACTATTACATGGGTTTTTTTAATAGGAAATAACCATCTGTTCTATAGACGAAATTATTACATCTGATATGGCCTTAGATGTTAATTATTAAAGAAAACATTGCCAAATCCATGCCTATTATCATGTTGAAGCGACTTTTCCCGGATGAATTGTTGATTATCCCCGGCGTAATCGAAGCTTCCGCTTGTACAAGGCGTAACAGATACAATCGACTGTGAACCTAAACTGAACGGCAGCAGACATACGAATACATTTAGGCTACACAATGACTACAAATGTGTTTGAAACTGTATGGATGAAACAACAACCAAATGCCTCAACTGTTTTATTAGCGATAATATGTTCTGGAAGCTTATAATACCTTGACTCCATTAAAATCATTGTACCAATATTCGATTATCCTAATTTTCCTCCATAAAAAAGCAAGGTCTATAGGAAACCCAAACTGTCGCATAAAATTGGATTGCTATTAATCATGATTCAAACTAACCCCTTGTTATAAATGCCAAATGGCCGAATCCATTGATTGATCGGTATTCAGATAAATAAATCCCTTGATGTAGAATATTCTTGCCATGAAGTGCACTTTTATAAGAATGCATTATTGTATGCGTCTGTATATCATTGGCACCATGCACGAGAGATATGGACGCATTAGCAATACAAATCTGCGGCCTTCGTTTTGTCATAAAATATAATTACAGCAGCCACAAGAAAACAATTTTATGATAATAAAAAAACAATCTGGATTTATAAGCCCTCTTGTCTAAGCTCAATCGGAACAACCTTCCATTGCTTCCCGGTTAATTGGATCCCCTACAAAGAACTAGGAATTTCCAAATGTGAGCCGAATGGTTTAACTCTCTTCCTGCTGGATTAGGGCATGTCTGGTTGCCTTCGACAGGGAGAGGGTTAAGCTCCATCCCTTCAACATGCATGTGTAACATACGAGATCAAAATTATTTATTGCATGCGTGAGTATATTATCTATTTTAGTTTAGGCTATTTATTGAGGGCCATCTGCTCATCTGCGCCATCTGTAGATATAATGGATTGCGCAGCGTCAAGTTTTGCGGATCGAAAGATGGTTCGTCAAATTTCCAATCAGTTGATGAACCCCTGCAGGGCTATTCATCGATTCGATGCAAGTATGACGAGAAGTCAAAGTGATCATGCAATGACTAATCTGAGTAACCACGATATTTCAATTTACTCTCGCTACGTATCTGACGTTTAACCTTGGACATTGTTGTTTGTCCAACCAATATCCTACAGATATGTTGTTTCTGCTGCAGTTTCCGGTCATGTTCAAACACGGGGCCAAGGATACGACACCGTTTGATTGAAACCATGAGCTGTTCTGTAGGGAAGAATTCAGTTCTGAGATGGACATGAAATGAACATGCCTTGCTGAGGTCATTAAGAAGGATGAAAGGAGGGGTGTGTGTGTGTGTGTGTGTGTGTGTGTGTGTCTGTCTCCCCCTCTCTCGCTCTCTCTCTCTCTCTCTCTCTCTCTCTCTCTCTCTCACACACACACTCACCATTTCCCTTCAATTTCATCACCTCGCTTTCTCTATCGCTCTCCAGTCCCCCTTTCTTTCTTTCTTTGTTTCTCTCTCTATCTCTCTCTTTCTTTCTTTCTCCTACCTCTCTCTCACTATTTCTCCTCCCTTCTCTCTCTCTCTCTCTCCATTCTCTATCTCTCTCTTCTCATTCTCTCTCTTTCTTTCTTTCTCCCACCTCTCTCGCCCTCTTTTCCCTCCCTTCTCTCTCTCCATTCTTTTTCTCCCTCTCTCTCCCCTCTCTCTTCTCCTTCGCTTCTCTTCTCTTCTCTCTCTCTCTCTCTCTCTCTCTCTCTCTCTCTCTCTTCTTCTTCTTCTCCCTCTCTCATGATTAACTATACTCAACTATATTCTACATACAGTGTACGATACATTACGTATGTGAAACCAACCAAATATTCGTTTTAATTGATTGTCGGGATACATTGTAACACTATACTGTATACTAGTATATACTCGCGTGCAAATATTTAACCACTTATTAGAGTTTGCGTATATTCTCCTACACACGTATGTAATGAATGAGCTATGCATACATGTGGCACAAACCTTCATTAAGTTGCATAGAACCATTTTTTAAAGATATAACAAGAATATGATATTTTTTGGTTCAACTTTCAAGACGATCGATCAACTTTAAAGGCACAAATCAATATCTCATTAATAAGTTTGTACTTTTCCATTGACATGCAATTTTTATGAGGACATGAGATTGACTTTCTCAGTCACATTTTCCTCATTATGATAACATCCGAAAAAGTTCCATTCAAAATTGTGATTGATTTAGTAGAAAATGTTATTTTAAGCTAAGCATTTTAGAGAAACTAGCGTCCATAGATGTTTTGGACAAATATACTGTCATCACGAAAGCCAACATATTCAGTTCCCTAGAATTAACCTTGTCTTGTGGCAATGCTTTATGAATATTTATTATGGTAAAGATTAGATTTCAAGAATTCCCTTTGAATAAACTTGTCACTCATCATTTGTTTTTGCTTGCTTATACAAAATTGTCTGAGAGCTGCTATCGACATCATTTCGATCGAATACTCTAAGCTATGCCCAATCGTTCGAAGCTAAGTTTTAGTAGTTTAAATTACTGCTCATACATTTTGTCATTTTGCAATTTTGCAATTTTGCAATTCTGCAATTTTGAATGTTTATAAATGTATCTCACATTCTTATTCTTTATTTCTTCTCTCCCCATCTTTCCTTCCATTCTATTGGCGCGGTTTTCATCTACGTTGTAGGCCTAATAACTTGTAACCTATCCATTACATCTCGAATAAAATATGTTTAACCTATAAGTGCGATGTTTATTTACTGCAACCCTATATTTTGTATTTTTGTAATTTTGTAATCTTGCAATTTTAACAACTTAGTTTAAGAAAATCGGGCTTATGATTATTCTTACCTACTGTGACAAAATGACATTTCAATACCATACATTGCATATCTATCCGTTGTTTTAGCATTAGTCTATTCCGTTGTTAGCGTTATATTAGAGTAATGTTTTAGAGTGGTATCAATGCGATGTACGTGCAGTATTAGAGTGGCTAAATGTGATGTATACTAGTACATCATCATTATCTCTGATGAAGGCTAAAACACGATATTGCTTCGAGTAGTGATAATAGTTTAGAAGCTCATACCAGTGATTGTGATACTAGTATATAATCAAGACTAATGCTACACATAGAGTGTATTCGACTCCCCGTTCTCGAAAAGAGAACGGTGTTCTAGAACGAGTCGAACACGCGAGAACGCGTTCGGGTGCTGTTCTTGCTCCCAAATCCCACACCACCTCGGTTTGTGGTGTGGAGAGAACGACTTAAGAACAAACATGGCTGCCAGCGAAAAGAACATGACATTGTTGCCTCCATCGTAAGTGTAGTTTCTCTGCGATTTCCAAATGATAACGAATAGAGTAGGAGCAAAATGACCTATCCTATTTAAATTCTGAAGAAATATTTACAAAATATTTTTGTTTATTAAACTTACATCCTCGGCATTTTTTTTGCCGGAAGTGAATCCATAGTAACTGTACTATTAACTACTTTCCTGTTTGCGACTCGGGAACTGTTTCCCTTGTTTCGGAACAATGGTGAACAGGGAGTCGAATACACTCAAAATGTCCAGAATAAACTATCTGTATTACTACCCCTCGGTCTCGACCATCAAGCTAAGTGCCCACACAATGGCCAACACCTGGAAGCGAACACATACTATATAGGACATCAATGAAAAAAACCCACTTCAGATGAACCCAGGTAGTTTCCGACATAACTACTGATAAATACCAAACGGACCGCTATTTCCATTTCCTGGTTTCGCTGCACATTATATTACTTGACATCCCACAAAACAAGCTCTTGGTTTGCCGTCCGTTGTTTGTCAGCTGTTTGTTGTTTGTCACGCGCGCGCATACACGCACACGCACACACACACACACACACACACACACACACACACACACACACACACACACATACAGACACACAAATACAAACACACAGAGACACAGACTCTCTCTGTGTCTCTTTCACTATTATAATACATACATACACACAATCACACACACACACGCACATGTGCACAATCACGCACACATAGCCTATACATACGCAGATACACACAAACACACATATACAATTAACACATACAGTCTCACACACATACACATATATACACACAAATACACACGCACACATACACAGACAGACAGACACACAAACACACACGCTCTCTTTCATACACACACACATAATGCGCGCGCTCTCTCTCTCTCTCTCTCTCTCTGTCACACACACAACCACACACACAACCACACACACACACACAGACAACCACACACAACCACACATGCACACACACACACACACACAACCACCGTATTCGTATTGTCTGTATATACTGCACATGCGTACAGTTGTAATGATACGGAATAGAACTTTGCACACAGGTGAGAGACGACTGTCAGTGAGAACGCCGCAGGTGGGGGTCAGGCGGTGTTTGTTTGTAGTCAGATGTTCTATATACCTGTACTAATTGTTATTTACCTGTTAGGACCAGACGACGATAAGCTTTCACGCAGGTAGGTATTGTTTTCGTATTGTCCTTACGGATACCATATACAAGAACCTATAGATGTCAATTATACTAGTGGACGGCAGCAGGTGTTTTAAGAACAGACACGTTAGAAAATAATTGTGGTAGAGATTAGGCATAGATCGTCTGCAATTTATTTATTACAAACTGTGTGATTTAACGCCCCTCGGGATACGACAATTAATGTTACAATGGCGATTGGATACAGTAAATGATTGCTATACACAACGTCAATTGGTTTGAGGCGCATATATACCTATAATATACCTGGCCTGACTTAGTATTTTCAGTGACATATATACGTGTACAATGATAACGTATCTATCATATAATATTGTTTAGAACCAT
>JAVCKZ010055880.1:0-16561 GCA_034780755.1 Lepetodrilus elevatus | reverse complement strand
ACACACACACACACACACACACACACACACACACACACACACACACACACACACACACACACATGCACACACACACATAATTACATATAACATATAATTACATATAATGTATAGTTGGCATGTCCTTCAGACCTGTTTTGGTTGGTATACTCTAAATATCAACTGATTTTAACGTGTTACCTGTGTTCACACTGTCGACTACCAGCACAGTAGCAACACGACTACCAGTACAGTTGATACTGAATCACTCGGCAACTACCTTAAAGTGTACAGTCGGCTTTATTGTCAATTTACAACAATATCAGACAGTCCACATAATATATACTTGGTACTATCGCTCTGAAATTAGATTGTCTTTCGGCGACGTACTTGATCTATTGAATAACATAATTGCACTATAAGCCAATAATCATACATATTGAGCAAATTTCGGCACGAGTTCCACGGTGTTTGATAGCGGGGCTGGATATAATAGTTAGCAAGTTGTAATTATGTTACTGAACACGTCTTTGAACATTGTGAATTGTATCAAACACTAATTCGAATTTAAATTAATTTTATTTATGCTGTATTTACCTCCAGAAAGTACCGTTCCGCTCTCCGAGTTGACTGTACACGACAAAAATGGGAGTCGCTTAATGCAACTTCCGTTTTGGTGTGTACAGGGGTTCCCTACGGTGTCTTAGCAATGTATTAGCTATCGGCAAAGAGAGTGATATAATACCGGTATCCTTTAGTGGATAAGAGAGCTTCGAGAAACGATACCCTGATATGTGAACTAAATGTAGTTTAATTTATATCTTTTCCAGTGTATTTTTAACATTTGTGTAGGCCTACCCACTAATTTTGTTATCGTAATAATTAGTATAGCTAGGCAATGTTATAAGCTGCATAAAACATGTGTTGTATACATAGCTTGCTTATGCCGTCTCAATGATATAATCAATCGATAGGTTTTGGCGCATGCATACATTACACACAAAAGGCCTACTATTTTGCATGTGTAGACAGGATTTTGCTTGTTTTTTGTTTACGTTATAATTACAATAATGTTTGCCTATATGAACCTAGCCTAGGTAAGATAAGAATATAACCTAGGCTTACTTTAGAAAGCAATATTGAAAGGTAAAAGTTGTTTTTGTGTGTGAGAGTTGACAGAGTTGAGTGGGTCATAACTTTGCTCATCACCTGCACTACCTGGAATTGTACAGAATAGTGACATTTGACCGGTGAGACAAACCATACAAATGAGTACTAGCTCGGGTCAGTCACCGACATTAAAAGTCACGTGACCTAGTTTGTGCTGGCGGCGGCGACGACGACAACTCCTTGCAGCGTGTACAGAGTCACGAGGTTGCGAAGTTCACGGATGAAAACATTGCCGACAGTTAACTATGATTACAGCAGTTATCTCCCTTAATTGATAACATAATAGTTATTCACTGACTAGCTTATGTAGGTCCTTTGTCTTGGTCAGTTTGCAGGGAGGATGTTTGGTCTGGTACTATGTTGGGTTTGACGGCGCATACATTAACCGATTTTCTTCACACCTGCAACTGGACAGTTATGCAATCTAAACCGGAAGAAATATTACCAACTTTTATTCTACAAAATATCTCTTCAAGAAGTACATTCCTATTTGATCATAGACTACATTTATTCTTCGTCATTTAGCAATATTAGCCTATACAAATATATTATCACGAGATAAAAAAATATAAAAAAGTATACAAAAGTAAAATAAAATAGGAAAACCAGTGGAATATGCGGAAATGTAGCTTGTTATACTCGTAGGCAAATCAAACGTAGCCTACATCAATGTACATAGGGCCTATACTTTCCGGTAATAGGGATTATGGCTGTTTTGGACTAGTTCTAACTTCTTAGCTACAACTGCAAAGTACATTCACTTGACATACATAAAATCATATTTGTACTTCCCAAAACCTTTCCACCACTGTATGATAAACAAAATTGCACTGCAACACCAATTAATACTTCGAACCGTGTATTAACCAGCTGTTGTCAACCTGAATACGGTCGTACATTTTCTAAGAATTCAAAGTGAAACGACAACATTTTCTTAGAATTCCTTCATAGATCAGTTGATAACTATCGAGTACTGAGGATTAAGTACATCAGTAAATAACAACTTTTGGGTGGGTAAATCGAACGTAATTAGTCTCAGATCGAAATTCGTTTGTCCACTATACAGGTATATCAGCTGTGGTATTATGCCTTTAACGGAGATTATTATAGTAATTTATAGTTTTCTTTGGAAATTGTCTCCAAAGTAGTTGTCGCCGAAACTGAAATATAATACATCCTACATGGAATATAATTATTTTTATATATAAAATTATATTTATACATGACTATCCTGGACTAAAGTTTAACATATACCCGGTAGATAGGCCTATAATATGTTTGGGTTGAGGTTTAGATCCTCTTTAATGATTCTTTCACTTGTATCGCGGCTTGTCAGACCAGTGCAGGCAGAAACACGCAACACCCGCAGCGATGAATGCTGCAGTAAACCTGCTAGCTCCGGCTGATACTGACTGACCAACGACTGCGCGTAGGATTTTACTCTTGATATGAATCGATTATGCATGCTACTATTAGGCACTATTTAAGTATTATAATACTAAGTAGTGTTTTTTCCAGTGACATACAGAACACAATTCTCAAGACTTAATTTATACTGCAATCAAAATATATGGACCTCGAGTGCAGATGTACCAGCACATCGTAACAATTAATAGCTATACATGTACATGTAACAAAATGTTAAACTGTATAATAGGTATGTTATATTTATTTGTTGTAGGGCCTACGATTCTTCTTACACTGTAGGAATATTGATTTTGTAAAATGAGTAATAAAACAACATGAAATAAGACTTATCGGTGCATGTGCACATGTGTGTCTGTATGAGAGGCGTAGTAGGCCCTTATGTTTGAACTAGTATGTGTTCACCTACGCAGTATCGACATATTATGTAGGCTAGCTATAGGCCTAAGTATGTTGTTGGTATTAGGCAGTATACCTACTATTCCTTTAAAATACAGTATTATGATACATACAACATTATAGGCCTCCGTTTTGAAGGTAGGCCTATTCCGTTTTGGTAATATTGCGTCGCTCATTATTTAGAGACAGTTTCACGAAAAAGGAATCTGATGTTTCACGAACATACTGATCAGCTGGTAATAGTAGGCACTTCGTTGACTTCCCACAATTTTGTATAGGCCCGTCATGTTTTAATGTTGTTATGACATGCATGGAGTTCTCATTTATTTTATAGCATACCCGGAAGCGAGTCTGAGTGACAAATTTAATGTGTATAGGCTACTAAGAACTTTTGGGCCTACTTTACGAATACCTGCTATCTATTGTTACAAACATCGGGTGACGTCACTTAATTAAAAGTATGTTCTATTTCCACCACACACCCCCCCCCCCCTCCCCAGTGTTAGTAAGCCTATTTTTAGACATGATGGGGCAACATGAATTTCTCAGTATCAGTAAAGGCTATTTTGCATGTCTAGGCTATATATAGGCTAGTGGGCTAGACCCTATATATATATATATAGCCTAGACAGACCTATAAGTTCAATAAGCATATATATTTGTGTGTGTGTGTGTGACTACATCCAAATATATTCAATATTCAATATTTTTATATATTAAAAACCAACATAAACAAGAAAATAGCCTAATTTATTCTGTCTTGTTTCATGTAGAATAGATCTGTTCTATTATGACAATATGAAATAAATTGTAGCCTATGATGCATCATCTTGGACACACTGGCACATATGTCAAGTAGCCAGGGTATCGTTTCACAGAGCTCTCTTAGCGCTAAGAGACCATAGTACACTCTTAGCAATTTGTATTATCGGCAAAGAGAGTGCTATGGTCTCTTAGCTCGAGAATCCTCTAGCTATAACTGGCCATATGTGACTTTTTATATATATAGCCATGTAATATATAAAGTCACATATGGCCAGTTACGGCTAGAGGATTCTCGAGCTAATGGTCTCTTAGCGGCCAAGAGAGCTCTGTGAAGATATCCTGGTATTTATGGCGGGGTTTCGAGGATGATCATGCATTTATAACCAACAGACGGGCAGTGCTGATCTTTCAACAACAAATTTTACCAGTTTACTAGATTAAATGATTGCAATATATCGTATCACAATGCTAGGATACAAAACAATATTTAATTCAATCTAACTCAATCTAATTAAAATTAGATAAAGTGTCGCTACACAAAGTTGTTGAGCGTATATTGATACTTAGATTATCTCCAATATGTTTTTCTTTGTTTGTGTCCCTGTAGGTTTCACATCAAATGGCAGCATGAAGCCTGTTGACCTTACATTTGTTGACATGCAATCTGATCTTGACCTTCAAGATTGTGAAATGAAGTCTTATATGTTGACATTCATCATGGTGACATGAAGTCTGATGTTGACCTTCAAGATGGTGGCATGAATGATGTTGACCTTCAAGATGACATGAAGTCTGTTGGTGACCTTCAAGGTGATGGCATGAATGATGTTGACCTTAAAGATGGTGAGACAAAGTCTGATGTTGACCTTAAAGATGGTGAGACAAAGTCTGATGTTGGTGTTCTCAAGAGCCTCTACAAATGTTTATATCAGAAGAGTAACAACACCATGTCTGTCTCTGAGTTCCACAGACTTCTACAGCAAACTCTCATATCCCACCAAAGTAAGCATGAGGATATACTTGGGGGAGATAACTCTGCATCAGAGCAGATAAGACTTGAAAGAGATAATTTTGAGGAAGTGCCCAAGAGCATTCCAGATGAATGTATTCAAAGAACATTGAGCAGTTCCAAAAATAGTTCGATTGTCGAGTTTGAGTGTTGTTCTGAAAAGATGTGGAATGTGTCTCACAGTCTGACGTGTGACTCAGATATCCAGCCATGCAGGAATGAAGAAGGTAAAATCAATGAAGTGCAGCTGAGGGAGAGTGGGCCGGATCTACTGCTGATGCTGACGTGTGTTACGGCACTCTTTGAGGGGGAGCATGACTTGAAGCTTCTCCTGCACCACCTCCATTCCAGCCACATCCTCCATGGTCTGGTGAGTCTCCTGTACTGTGTCAACATCTCACACAAACTACCCACACTAAATCTGATCATTCACTGTAGCTTGGATACATCCAGACACATCCTCCATGGTCTGGTGAGTCTCCTGCACTGTGGCAACATCTCACACAAACTACCCACACTAAGACTGATCATTCACTGTAGCTTGGACCTGACCAGACACATCCTACATGGCCTGGTGGATCTAGTGTCAACAGTCTTGTCATACTTGTCCAGGCTAATTGTATCTTCTGTGAATAGTGACACATGTGTATGATGTGTATTTTATACCTTATCTGTTATCTGCTTCAGCTGGACTTGGTTTACTGTGAGGAACAGTTCACTTCCTTTGCTGCCACAACATCTCTTCTTGCCGGGCTGAAGTGTCGACACAATCCAGTAAGTCAAATCTTGAATCTTGGTATGTCAACACATTCACAGAAGGAAGATTTAACAATATTACTTGAATAGAAGTTAGTAAATCGGCTTCATCAATATGCGTTTCAGTGTAGTCTTGACAATAATTGTATAATGAAATAAAGTAAAGTGTTGCATTATATTATGAACAATAACCACCTGCAAGTGTTATAAATATTGACTGTTGTTGTCAATAGTGACTAGGGTTCCATTAATGTTTAGGAATTTGAAGTGTCAACTGTCATTTTCCCGTACTCTTTTTGTTTTAATTTTACAAAAATACTGACATTTCTGTGATGTATTTCCCATATTGCAGGATATGGAGGAATCTGTCCTCAGACGCATCATAGAGGGCGCCACTCAGACTGTATCACACGCCACTCAGTTCTCCAGTCTCAGTCTGCTGAAGCGGTTCATGTCGAACAGAGAGGGCCGGATCATCAATGACTGGTGTTTCTTGGCAGTGAGATCCTCGCCAATGTTCACAGAAGTGTTTACTAAGATGTTGATGGCTGTTGATGCCAGACACTCTACAAATACTAGTTCAGACATTCCACTAGTGTATCTGACTCTTGTACAGAAAACAGTTAAGTTTATAAACAAAATGGACAAAGAAACAAGACTAGAAAACATGAAATCCATGTTCCATCCTATTGAATGTGTTCTTGTTAACTCTCTGGCAACAGCTCTTGAAGAAGTTGATGTTTCTGGAAAGCGGATACAGTGCAGGAAGATGCTGGATGTCTTCAATACATTCTTCAACTATGGCAGCTTCTTGTCTCAAACCAGACATGTCCCTCAACCATATGTCTGTGTTGCACACCAGCTGCTGTCCAGTATCAGTCCGTCTGTCCTTGCATCCGTCCCATTTCATCACATGTTTGTGGGGTTTGGTGGGAGTGTTGTGGAAGGACCGCCCACACAGCAACTCGGTGATCTGCCACTCTTGAAGAAACTGATGCTGGTTCTTGTCAAGTCAAGTGCCATCGTACTGAAGGCTGACAATGCCTCTCTACAGGGTAAGTGTTCACCGACTTCATCCGACCGCATCTAGGTGTGCAGTTACTTGCCCTTGTTACAACTCTTGCATTGAGCTAGTTTTGAATTTGATGTGGTATAGAATGGACTTCTAAAGATTTTCCGTAACTTGTCAAATTAACGTAGTGATTTTTCATCCAATTTCAATTTGGTTATTGAAAGTTAGCTGAAGATTATTGGAAATAAAATGAATACCATTGATAATGTTGATTAGTCGCATATTAATTGACAGTCTGATTACAGATGAGATGCTGACAGTTTCCAGCATGGCCGGCATCAGAGACTTCATGAAGGATGTATTCCCGGGCAATGTTAGCAGTATTGAGTGGCTCCCTCTGGTGTTTGGTGATCAGGACGATGCCTGGATTGAAATGCTCCTCTCTCTGTTAGATTGCCACTTGAACATTCAGAGGTAATTGTGAAGATTTAATTAAAACTGTATTTCAAATTTCATTCAAAGTAATCCAAAAAAAATATTTGTATGGTGTGTAGTTTGGCATGTATTTCATGGGGAAATACTGGCAAATTCATACCGATGTGAATTGTTGGAAGATTTTCTGTATAAATGATTTATTATTACCAAATTGAAGTATCTTGAATGAGTTTCCATTGTGATTATGATTGATATGTTACAGGGTGACAGAAGCTCTCCCAGAACTGTGGGATCCTCACTTGGTATTTCTGCAGTTCCTCAATACCAGTTCTCGTGATCACATGATTCTCGTTGACCTCCTGACCTCTCCCGAGACCTGTTTCCTTCTGTACTTCCTGCGCTATCTCAAGTGTGTCGTCTGCCAGTGGGACGCGTTCATCGCTGCCTGTCACCACTGTTACCATAGTTACTGTGCATCTTCACGACAGATCGAACAGCTTACTGTCACCAGTCACGACAATCGTACAGGGAGTACACACAGTACAGAAAGCGTCAAGAAAATTAAGTTAAGCAATGGCTTTGAAAACGGAGGAAGTATCAAAGACACCTTCAAATACACGAGTGCCCTTGCAGCGCTTGCAGTTTACAGTGATAGCGAGTCCAGTGATGACGATCTAGTCATGTCTGAACATACAAGCACATCGCGTCCGCCACTGCTGACAAACAATACCGCCAGTGACACGCCAAGCATTCCTCATGTAAAACATCCAACCTCTACAGCAACGACGGAAAACCTGGCTTCTCACACAGCAGCTATGCATGACGATGCCGTGTCCAGATGTAACCATGGCAACATCCATAATTCAGAATCCCCTCCTTCCCAGGATTCCAACCATAGACACGTGCCATCATGGTCATCAATGGGCAGTGTCATGTCATGTGACCATCAGTGTGTGGAGCAGGTGATGAGTGTGCTCATAAGAGTTGGACTGCGGATCGAGGGACTGTCCGAACAGGATCTGTTTCCGTACAACCCCGGACCGCTGCTGTCCATACTTGGACAGATAGAGGGACTGTACGAGCAGATGGGGGCAGAGTGCCATGTATGAAATAAAAGTTGGAATAGTACGACTACATGCCTTTGTTTCTTCCTTGTAAGATACATAGAGAATATTTATTTTCCCCTTATAGATCTATAGGTAGAAGTTAAAATTTAAAGATCTATGATTGGTCAGTGATATTTACAGAAAAAATATTGATATTAATTTATACCACAAATCTACCAATATATTATTTCATATGTAAAACTTGAAATGATCAAGCTTCCAACCGTTCACAGGACAGTCAAAATTCTTAATAATTTTATTTACAATGAGGTATTTACATAGATGACGATATGATACACATGAGAGTGCACAAGAATTGCTGGCTACCGCCTATATCGGTACCGCTTGAAGTGGAACCACAGTTGGAAGATGTTGTTCTGGAACTGGCAGCGGAAGCCACGTTTGTAAGAATACTCCCACTCTCTGTTCACCACTTTGAAGGCAATGTCCTGGAAAACACAAATCGTCCATTGAGTATAAACTTATGCAGTTGATCGAGGTTTGATTGGGTATGCAGTTGAATGGGTTTTAAGGAAAGTTGCAGCAAATTGGTTTACAGTCTGATAAATAGCAGATGTAGCAGTACATATTACCGGTACTACATTGCTTGACCTTAGGAAATAGTGGCCCATACACGATCAATATGAATGACAATAATATTGATACATTATTATTGATTTTTGTTGTTGTTGGTCACCAATAACATTGCACAAGTCGAATTTTTGCTTCAGTATCACCCACTAACGGTCAATAATATTGTCAATTATCCAGTATTGACTAAATTATTGGCATTATTATTGATCGTGTATGGGCCGCTTTAGCTTAACCACCACTGTGGTGCTATTGTAGCCATTGTAAAATGTAATGCAGCTTGAATGCAGCTCATTTAATGTTATTGCCTGTTCACTTGAATGTAGTAAAATTGAGCTGCATATACAGGACAAGATACTCCAGTTACAGTGATATACAGACTATAGACTACCATATATAGGACAAATTACCTCATATGGGGGACCAGCATGAAATCTCAAAGTGCCAAAATCTTTGTCGTCATCACATGGTGTCTATAAATAACAAAACATATAATAAGTAATATGATCTATAGTGTTAGGTGAAGCTAAAATTAAAAACTCAATTTCTCCAAACTACTGAGCTACTATCAGGAATATTAAAATGTAGAAATTATGTTATATCTTCATACATTAAGAAAGCGTAATATTTCAAACCAAGAAAGTAGTACCGTAATCTATGTAAAGCTTATTTTATGTTACAGCCATAAAATTCCAAACTATCATCTGAATGTTAATTTCATACTGAGTAGAATATTGTTCAAAATAAGTCATATTTGTGAACATTCTAAGCATGCTAAGATCAAAATTAGAAATTAACATCACATTCATTACATTTGTACTTACCACAGTGTACTCTGGTGTCACAGTCTTGTCAATAAGGTCTGGGTAAAATATCTGTGCAAAAAAAAATTATATAAGTTTGTAAAATATATAAACAAGAATGAATAATGTATGTAATATGATGTCATAACATAATATCTGTATATCTTCAATTCTGGAAGAAATAAAGCACTCTCTCTCATCAACAGATATATATAAATAAGTGAGGTATTGAAGCCTTACGTTGAACTTGTATCCTTGGACAATCTTTGGTGGCGGGTTGTCGATATCGTAGTGAGTTTGATTGTACTTGTTCCACTCGAACCCCTGATGATGATAAAAACATAAATGTCAACCCTGATACAGATTGCATGAATACAACATTGGGAAAAGGAACGGGATAGTAGCCAGACCCAATGCTTCAGTTTGAATTAAATGGGGATGAAAAACAAAAAGAAATAGGGTTATCTCCCTTTGGAATAATGTCTGAACAACAACATGGGGTGCATTTGAGGAGGGACACTAGCGTCGGGTTGAGCATGCGCAGTTGATGTAACTCTCAGAACGACAAGAACAGAGCTGCTCGATTACATCAACTGCGCATACTCAACCCGATGCTAGTGTCGCCTTTGCAAACGCACCCTATATATCCAACAATTTGACATCCATCCACAATATCTGTATTTCTATGTTAAAGTGTGCTCCATAATGGGATACTCTGCAAGCTTAGTTTGGAAGTGATGGTTTGAGAGGAGGTAACTCACGGTGTGAACGCGATTGAAGAAGCGTGGTTTGCGAGGGCGGTACTTGTCGGACCACAGGAAGGCGTGTTTGTCCAGCGCCACCTCCACGCTGAACTGAGCTTCGTCCTCGTTCATCCCTTCCCTCGCCTTCTTCTCAAACTCTGTCTCCCCGTCCAGCTGTGGAGAACACAACATACAAAACTCTCAATTAGAGCTGAAACCAATAGCAAAATTCATATCCATTTGTAAGTAGTCTATTTGTATTGGAATATTCCTTTCGAATATTGGTTTGAAATCTTATGATAATAGTATGTGCAATAAAGTAACATTTCCAGTCATACTGTCACCCTATCGATAAAAAAAACCAACACATTGTCATGCATCTGGAATGTATGGTCCGTAAACTTCCATTGTGTTTTCCGACTAGATATTGAGCAACTACATCAAAATAAGGTCGAAAACATATTACGACATCGATACAAATGTGTTTTAATATTCGAATGCTGTTTTAATATTCGAATATTCATAATTTGATAATCATTCGCGATTATCCAGTTCAGCTCTATTCTCATTCCTTAATTTCTTCTCCAGTGTAGTGTTGGGACATATGATATGTGTAGTGTCCATAGACAGACCACAACACACCCATAGTGTCATTAACGTGTCGGCAGATGGACCACAACACACCCATATTGTCAGTAGACGGACCACAACACACCCATAATGTCATTATAGTGTCAGTAGACTGACCACAACGTACCCGAACTCTGCCTGTGGTCCGAACCTGGTCCCTAGCCAGATCCAGCTTCTTGAGGTCATCGATCTCATCGTAGATGACCGCATCGATGTCAAGTTCACTGGGGCGGAACAAGCGTGGGCTATAGCTTCCCGCAGTGTAGTCATCAATAGCTTCCTCCTCTAGGTCAGCCTCAGTGATCAACGGCTCAGAACTAGGACAAATGTTAAATAAATAAAATAAATTGCACATACCGGTCATAGTTAAAGAGTTTAAATAAAAACAAAACTATGGCATGTCTGACATGACAAAGCGAGTGGAGGGAGTAGAGTACATGACAATAGAAAACCTACTCATTGCCATCATCATGATCGCTGTCGCTTTCGTCGCGCTTCGCTTGGTCATCGTTCTGCGACGACGTGCCCGGCTGTGGAGCGGGCGATTCTCTGACTAGACCTGGAGGAGGCTTGTGCAGGACAGGAGAGGACCGACCTGAGACGGGAGAGGCCTGCCCCGAAATGAGTGAGGACCGGCCTGGGATGGGAGAGGACCGGTGGGTCGACGGTGATGATCGATGAACGGCGGGAGAAAGCCGACTTGGCATACCAGTCTTTGAGCCGTCCGCCAAGACAGGGAAGAGCGGGTCAGACTCCAGGCCTTGCTGTGAGGGAAGGGAAAACAATCTTCAAACCATTCTGGCCATAACCGATAAAATGTCGACATCAATAATCTAATCCTCCAATGTTCAAAATGCAATGATATTAACCTTCTCCCTGCTGTTCTATTTCTGCATGTGATCGGGCAAGTTAACTCACCTTCAGCAGGTAGAGGGTTAATTGCACTTAATGTAATCAGTAAATAATATATAAATAATAAGAATAGTGAAGATTTGTATTGCGTACTGAAAGCACATCGAAGGAAAGAAGACTTGTGAACACTGACCTCTCTCTTGAGAGAGTTGAGCTTCTGTTTGAGGACGTCCTGATGCCGTTCCCGGAGACGTGTGCGAGCGGTGTGCGCCTTCAACTGCTGCAGCAGAGACTCCCAGTACCCTGGGGGAGACAACTCTCACATGTCAACAGGCAGAAAAACTTAAATAATACACCATGCTAACCTCGCTAGTTTCAAACTAATTCTTGTAATTGCTGATATCCCTCGCCACCGCTCAACTTCCCGTCAACTCACTGATATCGATGCCCTCACCACCGCTCAACTTCCCATCAACTCACCGATATCGATTCCCTCGCCACCGCTCAGCTTGTCCTTGATCTGGTCCTCCAGCAGCTTCAACTGGTTCGTGGTCTTCCCCTTGAAGATAGATCCCACCTCCGTGCTCACAGCCGTGTTGATGCCCTCACGACGGTCGCCGAAATACTCTGAAAGACAGCCCTGGAATATTGGTACTGATCACAACAGGTCATCTCTACCCTGGTATCTCAGTACATCCAGCTATAGCTCAAGGTTCAGCACCACCAAAGACTTCAGGATGCTCTAGCAAAGACAGGGAGTGACTCATTGAACGACACCCTGCGTTTATTGAAACACCATGTGTAAAATACCATCTCATTTGTATATAATTTTACACATAACAAATTTCATTAGATGGTATTGACTGAAATATTTGGATGGTATAAACTGCAATATAAGCAAGGAACATTGCAATTATAAATCTGGATGAGGTTACGGCAATAATCTATTTGTAACTGCGGAATGCCAAGACCACAACAGCTGACCTTTAGAGCTGGCGTCCAGTTTGCGGAGTTTGTTGAGCTCGTCCTCGGTGACGGTGACGATGTCCCGCCAGAAGTCTGTGTTCTTGCCCTGCTCCAGTTCCAAGTACACCTTGATGTCCTCCAACAAGTCCTCCAAGTCAGGAATAGTCAGACCCTGCAATGTACGACTCACACCATCAGTAATTAGTCAGACCATGCAATGCACGATGCACACCATCATGGAATAGTCAGACCATGCAATGTACAACTCACACCATCAGTAATTAGTCAGACCATGCAATGCACGACTCACACCATCATGGAATAGTCAGACCCTGCAATGTACAACTCACACCATCTGGGATTCATGTGTTTCAGACATGTAATGCATGACCCATAATTTTCAAAATGCCCTAAACTTCTTTTTATCTGCAATCGCCATGATACCAGTACACTTTTCCATAAAATCGGACATGTAAAGATTTAGGAAACGTTCAAATTATGACAAACTTGTGTACATTTTAATCATAGATGAAAATGAAACCTATGTTTCAATCAATCTTATGTGCTAACCGTCATCAAAATGTTGTTTTATTTTTGTCAAAATTAGAATGACTTCGCCGAACTATCACCAGTATTTGACAAACTTAGTATTTGATTTGCAGACATATCATACTTACTAGGGCAATGTCGGCATACTGTTGGTAATCGTGTTACATACTCACATGAAGGTACGTGTACGGTTCGTGCATCTCAATGGCAAGCTCGTCATCCTCCACACTGATGTACTTAGCCAGCAGGTCGATGGGCTTGGCTGCAAAGAAATTACTTGAACGTGTTCAATGATGCAGACAGGCTAGGAAAATCTAAAAGCTACATTACTTCTTCATAGATCCTCACTTCTTAGCATACTACCGCATTCACATGTGGATCTTACTCCAGCCAGATACTCTAAACTGAATCCTAGTGACCATGACAAGCACACTGTACTCATGGAGACAAGTAGCGATGTAACAGGAGTGGTGAAAGTATGGAGGCCTACCTCTGCCATCCTGGATCCTGATTGTTGACCTCAGCTTGGCCTGATGCAAGTGGAACTAGAACACAGTATTAATATTGTCAGTGTTTGCTGTAAGGCAGGTGACAGTGCAAACAAGTCAACAGGATAATTCATCTATCAGCATAATCAGTTAAAGGAAGCCACTAATAGACAATGCACTATCAAATATTTTACTAACAACAGTGCTTTACATTTACAATTATATCAGTGTATGATATATACTGACAGCTGTATGATATACTGACAGCTGTATGGTATACTGACCGAGTCCTCCTGCATCTCCCACTCCCGGAAATACTCCAGCTCCTTCTCCCGCTGCATCTTCTCCTACAACAACATAGAAAATAAGTCTTCCAGCTAGTAGCATCTTCAAACAGTAACATCCAGGCCCTGCTCCTTTCTAGCTGTTCTGTCTGTACTTTCTGTCCGAGACATGTGCGGTTAAAAAGGAGCAACACTGCACAGTGTTCTAAGTGTTCCGGACAAGTACCAACAAAAATAAGTGGTGCAGACGGCACAGTACATAATTCAACATGGCTGCCAATGGAAATTTACTGTGCTCTGCTTGCTCACTCCATTCTAAAGAACAGCACATGTACTGGACATGTGACAGAACATTAGAAAGGAGCACGCCCCTAGAGTAAATGGCAAATTATTAAAATGAAAAAAATGGTAGAAAATAATTTCACAGAATGATGTGTGTAAAAGGGAGACAACTCACTCGCTCTTCTTCTCTTTCTTCTAACTGATGTTCCCGTTCCAATCTCCGCTTCTTCACTTTCTCCAGTTCTCTCTGAAATCAATCGACAGTTCAAGCATCATTGTGGTTGTGTCAAGACACGGACTAGTCTACGCCTAATAATGTCCACTGACAGTGCCGTTCTCTGTACCCTGTTCTCCTATCTACCAGGGATAAAAACTAACTTTAAAACATACTCACCCAAATTTAATAGTGATACAAATAACAAATGTTATAAATTTCTACTCGCCCAAGAGGATACCTTTTGCATTGGGAGAAATGGCCCAGGCGAGCGGGCGAGTGTTAATTGTGAAGCCTGTGTACCCTGTTCAATACGTACCCTGTTCTCGCCCATCCTCATCTGCGCGTTCCTCTGTATGTCCACCTGGGGGAAGTGGTTCTCGCCTTCCTTCTCCAACTTCTTCCCCCACACGAAGGCGTCCAGCAGGTGCTCATCTCCAAATGGGTTGTCTGTGTTTGTGTAACCCTAAACATGTCCACATGTATGCATGAATAACTTTGTGCAGCTCTAAATCTACCACACCAATAGTATTCTGTATCTCTGGTTTGCTCTGTTTTATCTTGATAAAGTAATACTGGTATTGATAATCTTTCTTTAGGCTTTGCACATGCTGCAATTGACTTATAAACATGGGAATTTCAAAGACAAACACCTATTATTTTACTAATAGTGGATGGGTGGATAATAACCTTGATAGTGGATGGGTGATAATAACCTTGATAGTGGATGGGTGGATAATAACCTAGATAGTGGATGGGGTGGATAAAAGAAACATGTGCCACAGAGTATGGATTACTTTACATTTGTGGCTTAAATTTCATGTCTATTTCAGATATCGATCACCATGTTTATTATCAGTGTAAATCTCACCAGGTAATCTTTATCCCAGCCCATCTTTTCCTTTCGATGTCGTTCCTTCGCCTCCTGAAACATAAATCCAGCTTATAGTATGGCCTGTCAAGTCTACTATGTCTTTCTACCGGTTGTGTTCACACAACATCTTATGATAGAGTACTAGTCTACCATGTCTACATAGTTACCTTCTTGGCCAGTCTTCTAGCTCGCTTTTCTTCGGGCGTCTCCAGCGACTTGATCAACTCTTTCTGCCTTCTGAAGTGAGAGAACAATATTACCTATTGAAGCTATTCAACCACTGTGGTAGAGATGCAGATCATTGGCCACAGACTAATATGTCTGCCTGAGCTTAGTGAGGCCGAGATTTTTAATTTAATTTAATTTTATTTTTCATTTTTAATTGGGGTTTAGAGTTGCTTTCTAAAATCTTTCACTAATATCATGACTTGTCAGCGCTGAATTTTACAGTAAACCTGCGAGCACCAGCTGGTACTGACAAGACCAAAGATGATAACTGTATTGCTACTGTCTACAGACCGTGCATCCTATCAATAGTGTGTCAGAAAGGTAACTTTTGCGAACATTGGCCTCGGGGCGGGATTTGAACCTGGAACCTTTGGCTCCGAAGTCCAACGTTCTACCAATGCGCGCTGAGGCCGAGATACACAATCTGATTCTAGATGATTTCTGATCACATCTTACTATGCAGAAGACTTGCACAGCTAAGCTATACTGTATACAATGGTATATAGTTCTACATATTACATACTGCCGTTCCTCCTTCATCCTCTCCAGATCATTCTCAGCATCCTCCAGTCTGTTCCCTGCGGAATCTTGCCGCTCTTTTCTCTTCTTGTCACCATGGTAACTGTTATCCGAGGAGTCAGAGTTGGAGGAACTTCTTGCATGACGTCGTTGCTCGGCCGGTGATCGGGATCGATGCTTGTGCTTCCTCTTCTTGCTGTGTTTATGATGACTTGACCTAGATCTGCTGTCAGGGCTGTCATCTTCAGAATCATCACTGAAATAAATAAAATCACTTGGATTTATATATTTTCTTGCATTTTAACATGAATGGACATATTGCATGTGTTAGGTTTTTTAATATTCAGTGGGCCTGCAAATGATGAAGAAACAAAGTGAAAATCCAAAAACTGTTAAGAAATAACAGTTAAAGGCATAATATCACAGATATTTATGGTCGTTTGGGACTAGTTCTTAGCTACAACTGCAAAATACATTCACTT
>JAVCKZ010055869.1:1993-16561 GCA_034780755.1 Lepetodrilus elevatus | reverse complement strand
TACTACTACTACTACTACTACTACTACTACTACTACTACTACTACTACTACTACTACTACTACTACTACTACCACTGTGTAGATGTACAATAACTCAAATTACCGGTTAAACAAAATATATTTGTTCAATGGGGCTGTGTGATGTGTATACGAAAATAGGTAACAATGTGTAGTTGATAGAAGTACAATATAATAATATACAATGATGATATTAATAATAATGTTATTATTATTAGTAGTATTATTGTTGTTATTGTTATTGTTATTAATCGTTATATGTATGTGTGGTACATTCCTTTTAAAAGACAATATATACTTTGTTATATATATAAACATGTTTATACATATGTCCTGATTTGACAGTTTGGGTAGTTATCAAACGATGTATAAAATTCACAGAGTCAATTCTTGAACTTTCTTAATAATTTATGTATTGTATTACGAAAATGTACATTATATGTTGTGAGTGGTTTAAGCGAATAAACTCGACACTGAAACAGATTCATAGACCATGTAACAGATTCATAGACCATGTAACAGATTCATAGACCATGTAACAGTTACATTAGTTTATTTAGAGTGTCACCTAGTAGGAATACAGAGAAGTCGACAGATTTGTAGAACATGCAACAGTTACTGGTTGACACACTTCCCTCTGCTTAACGGCCTCTGTATGATTAGATACGGGAATCCTTTCGCCGTTATAGCATGATTAGCAATGATTAGTAATGATTAGTAGTGATTAGTGAGGCTACTGAAAGGCTTGAGAGCAATCAGGAGGCAATTCTGTGGAATTAGGACAAAGTGAAACGATAACAGTCGGCCATGCAATGTGGTCTGTTGCTATTCTAAACCCAGGTAGCATACTCGTCTGTTGCTATTCTAAACCCAGGTAGCATACTCGTCTGTTGCTATACTAAACCCAGGTAGCATACTCGTCTGTTGCTATTCTTATAAACCCAGGTAGCATACTCGTCTGTTGCTATTCTAAACCCAGGTAGCATACTCGTCTGTTGCTATTCTAAACCCAGGTAGCATACTCGTTTGTAAAAATTATTGTTGGGTATTGACAGTAATATGGTAGATATAGTTGTCTGAGATTATGTAGGGATTATGTAGAGATTATGTAGAGATGGACACCAATTGCTAAATTACACAATTGAAATATTCTATTATTTCTATATATAGTGTGCCATCTACAAGTTTCTATACGTAATGTATGATTGCAAGTTCTAAATTGTGCACACATAATTCTTAAATCTTTCACTAATACAATAGTATTTTTAATTATTAGTACCAGTATGCCTTTATATAACGTGTAATCATATAGTTTCCTTTTGTCTAGTCAGGCTCACCAGATTTGATTAAACTATTCCAAGAATAATCTCAGTGCATCACATTTAATCCAGGTTACACTTGTGAATGATTGTCCAGGTTGCACTGTGAATGATTGTCCAGGTTACACTTGTGAATGATTGTCCAGGTTACTCTGTGAATGATTGTCCAGGTTACACTTGTGAATGATTGTCCAGGTTACGATGTGAATGATTGTCCAGGTTACACTTGTGAATGATTGTCCAGGTTACGATGTGAATGATTGTCCAGGTTACACTGTGAATTAGTGTTGATCCCAAACATATTTAGACCACATTCATTATACCAGAGAATAACAATCACCACCTACTTCTGAACATGCTGGATGACAACTTGTTACAATTCGTTGTAACCACTATTAGGCTTGCCCAATAACAGATCATTATAATTTTAATATAGAAATATAAATGTACGGAGTAATTCCCAACCATACATATAACACAAACGTCAGGGTTAGATAATGTTTGTCCTAGTATACATTTATAGAATTTTAAAGACTGAACTCGTCAAACTCCCAAACGTCGGAGCCCTATAAAAGCATTGGTTTAACAAGTTGTAATAAAACAAATTACAGTCCATAGGAAGTTCAAGTACTCGACACTTTCTAAAAACGGAAAACATGTCTCTTGAACCTTGTTCACATGAACATTTTTGAGCTTTAAAGAATCTACCCGTATTTGTAAATAGAATACCAAGATATACACATTCCTTGCAGATTTCTAGTACATTTCCCAATAAAGTAAAGTTATGTAATTTGTTAAAATGTCGTTTAGAAAATATAATTATTTTAGTCTTAGAAATATTTACATTAAGAGAATATTAAAGTTGATTTTCACTTTTCTCCTGTATAACAGCACAAATAGAAATAGCCTAAGAAACATGTCTAACATAGTTTGAACACTATTATTTCCGAGACAACTCAGGTCTTCATAGTTATTGTTTTGTAGATATTTTCCCAAATCATTGATATTCAAAGCAAACAAGAAAGGAGAGAGATGCTCTCCTTGTCTAACTCATGTTACATGGCAAACATTCTGTAACATCCCCACAATGACTAATACGTATGGTTTGATGCATACCAATACATATCAATTACTAACATGCTTTTTCTAACTGGTATCAATGTACTTTTATATAATATACACAATTGTGATAACAATTATTGTAATATTAATTTATTTTCATTTTTATTTAATTTTAAAATGTCTTGATTTAATTATCTTTTCGTTTATGGACGAGACAGACAGGCACATGTTTTATTAATGGCTCACCTTGTAAATATACAATGTAGTATAGACAAGCCATTCTTGAAGAATTATCAGACGACGATATAAACTACCTAAAAAGTAAACATAAAATTAACTGTACACCATATACTAGTATACAGTAAATATAAAATAAATGGCACTAATTTAAAAGTAACACATATTCCTATGCATATCAATTATATAGTAGCCACCTGCGGCGTTGTAGAATAAAAAAAAACAGGTTTTGGCACATTAATTAATAACATTGATATGGCTAAAAAGTACCATAACATTTTGCACGTCAGTTGAAAGATCAAATTCTGGGATAAAACATTTAACCTTATTAAACAGACAGTTTCTAAAATTACAATAGACGGAGTAAGTAAATAAAATAATATGGAATTCATATTTTACACAATTATGTGTAATTTAAAATACCTTGCCATACTTTTATATATTCTAATGATCATATGTATATATATTTAAAAACTAATATTATTAATTTAATTTTAATTATTATTATTTTTTTTATTAAAAGTAAATAATGGCGCGGGTCAAGTGTTTGTTGTCTGTATGGCCGTTGCTCAGAATAGTTGTTGATTGATTGATTGGAAGTCAAATGTTATGAATAAGCACATTATAATACTTGAGAACATGGTTGGCTAAAACTATTGTAGATATATTGTGGTTGTTTAAATATATTTGAGATATACTGTGGTTGTTGCCCAGTATCATTTGGTAATCATATCGATGTCATATAATGAACCCATAGGCTAGCAGATTTTCTGCGGAAATTGTAACATCTATAGTGGCGTGTTCATCTGTTCATAATGAAATAAAAGCTGAATTGAACTGGCAGTGTAAATACAGTTAGTAAGTACACTATCATTAGCCCACACTGTGTGCCTGTATATAGCGCGTCCACTATTATATGGAATGATTTACAAAACGAAACAAAAAATTCGACTCGGTATAATATTAAAATTTCATATAACAGAATTAGTACATGTTTTTAAATCTAACCCAATGCAGTTTAATATATTTTTCAATTGTAACAAAGAAAAAAGTTAGGTATATTAAATATATGTTTTAAGAACGTGGCAATGTGGTAATGATTTACCCTGTGAAAATAATCCCCAATATTTACTTGAATTAATGTCAGAGGTATAATACACGCTGAAGATATTAAAGCAGCTACGAATTAATTAATGAATGAATTAATTAATTATAATTTGACTCATAACGTAATTTACAGCATTGTTTCTCGTGATCAGATGATACATGTCCAAATACAACACTTCGTAATTCTTTGGAAGTATTTCATTCAGTTGTAATAAATATCATTAATTTGTCTTTGAATACAAAATTGCAATACAATATTCTAGAAAAATGCTAATGAGTCTCGTTACTTACAGTTGATAGTACTTCACATATTTGTTCAACTCTACAGTAGGGTATATTTTATATATATAAATATATATCAGCGGCAATAAGGAAAAATGGGTAATAACGTTAATGCCTAGGTACTAAGGTTATCCACAGATGGATTGTTTGGTATGTTTTGAATTATGATAATTATATAATGTACTCTCCTCATAGGGGGGATAATCGAGAGGATGTGAATGGTGGCTTATTAACTAAGTTTATGTAGGTACAAATTAATCCATCTGGTGATTAGTTATAAATACTGAATCAATATCAATGCCAGAAGCTGAATACCTAAACATTTAACCCTAATTCTGACCTGAACATTTAACCCTAACCCTGACCTGAACATTCAATTTACTTTGTATCTCATTTCAATATCATTATTCTACATATGTACATACTAAATGCGAGTGTATTTACGTTTTAAATATTGGCATGTAAATAATAAGTTCATGCATTACATAATATTTATTTGTATACATTTCTGGCATAATGCCTTCTTATAATGAACGTTATGTAATTAAATTGTTACTTAGTTATAAATTAATTATAATAATATTAAAATGTAATTCAATATTTAATAAAACATGTTTGAAGTGCTAGCTCAGCACAGAGATAATAACTTGATATTTCACACATTTATCTGATTCCCACCGAGAGACGACGCAACTTTGTAAAGATGTGTATTTGAAATCGTCAATAGATGTTACAGCGATGTAACAGAAATACAGTTGTATGTAGTAATAGAGACATTTGCCTCAGTATTCCTATTGCTGTCGGAATAATCTAACAAAGTATTCCATATTACATCTCTAGTTTCCAACATGGAGATCTTTAGAAGAGTGTACTATGCAATTGTGTGATCTATGTTAGGCCTATTCGTTATTTCTAGTAACAATCACGCACGCTACAACCGGAACCAGTGTCCGGTGCACACGATACCAAGGCAATCTATCAATGATACCAATGTCTGGTACATACGATACCAAGGCAATATATAAATTATACCAATGTCTGGTACATACGATACCAAGGCAATCTATAAATGATACCAATGTCTGGTACATACGATACCAAGGCAATCTATAAATGATACCAATGTCTGGTACATACGATACCAAAGCAACCTATAAATTATACCAATGTCTGATACATACGATACCAAGGCAATATATAAATTATACCAATGTCTGGTACATACGATACCAAGGCAATCTATAACTGATACCAATGTCTGGTACATACGATACCAAGGCAATCTATAAATAATACCAATGTCTGGTACATACGGTATTTCTCACCTGGTGAACGGCTGATACGGGGACTGTGGCGAGGAGGTCTCCGGATAACTCTGCCACTGCCCGGATGTAGTTCCATACATGGCAGCATTACAGGATGTCCCGTTTGTCCCTCCATAACCGGTATTGGGATACCACCGCATGAACGGATTAGTCATGCTATGTCTCAGCATGGCTTCGTCCAGCTTGTAAGCTCTGCGCTCCGCCTCAGTGTATGGAGAATACAGAGGAGCAATGGCCGCCGGGTGGTTGAAGCTCACCCCTGGATTCAAGGCGGTGTTTGTGGGAGGTAGGAAAGTGTTGCTGACGGAATACATGCCGAACTCGCCGTCCTTCTTCCTGCCTCGACGTCTAGACCGCCGCCTCTGTCTGAAGTCTCCCCGCATGAAGTCCTGCACATTGGCCGGGTGTATTGCCCAGTAGTTCCCCTTGCCGTCCTCGCAGCGGCCGGCCTTGATGAAGCAGTCGTTGAGAGACAGGTTGTGACGGACGCTGTTTCTCCAGCCCTGACCTTTGTTCAAGTAGTAGGGGTAGTTTTGCTCTATCCACGAATAGATAGATCCTAAGTTCAGTCTTTTTTGTGTTGATTCTAAGATTGACTTCGCGATGAGGGCAATATACGACAATGTCGGTTTCACATCCGGGTTGTTTTTACCCGTTTCTTCGTCGTTCTGAACTGCAGCTATCGTCTGTTCTTCCGAACTTTTGTCGTCAGGTTTTTCATCTTTGGCCATTGCAGGGATTGCTTCTTCCGCCTGCCCCTCTTGTTGCCCCTCTTGGTTGACCCGTGTTTGATATCCGTGTTTATATTCATCACTTTCTGCCTGTACTTTTACAACATTGTCCATCTCGTGCAGAACCTTCGTATCCTCAGCCTCGTACCTTTGCACATACTCGAGTCCATTGCCCATCGTGACTTCCGACTTCAGAAACAGCTGGTCGTTACGCTGTATGTCGTACGCTGGAAGATTCAGATCCAGCTGCCTGCCTGGCACTTTGTAGTAAGCTGTGCCGGAATTGGAAACGAACCCGGAATGGAAGAAGGTGGACTCGGCATACGTCGGGGGCTCCCTGGGAATAAAGTTTGGAGGTGGGTTTGCGTGGTTGACGTAGTTGCCGTAGCCGGTGTCCGTGTCTGGATAATGTCCATGTTGAAGTTTGAGCGTGTTCCCCTCGTGTCCCTGAGAAGTGTTGTATATCCCTTGGGAGGGGCTGTATATCCCCGGGGGGTAGCTAGGGTTGTCGAACTGAGAGTTCTGCATCCTGTCGGGGGGAAACTGTCGCCAAGTTTTCCACTGTTGTTTGTAAAACACACGGCTCAGATCTCAGCATAGCCTGCTCTCAGCGAGGGAAGATTAGCCGACTGTACGTATAAACTAATACACTGGCATCCAAACACGGATATTGCCCTGCGATTACGGCCCATCATACAACCCCCTGGGCCGTACCCATACCCGTACCAGAGATACCCGACTTAGTTCCAGTCTCACGGAAGCCGTTGATTGGTTGATATCTTGGCGGACTGTGTTATGATTAGCGGCGCTATCAGAAAGGGGAGGTCACTGGCTTTCGTTGGTGTACTCACATCCAGGGGGCGGCACTGGGGTATGATGAAGTGGGAGGGGCTACTCATAACTGTCAAAGCACGTGCACGCGTCATCATGTGATCATGCCAATCATGCAGAAACCTCGTACTTCTTTCTGTGACTCAGTTACAATATAAATGTGTTTGTTTAGAGATAGAAGAGTCAAGTATGGACCAGGTTGTACAGGAGAAGGTGCAGTAGACGCCAGCTGGTGGTTCTGAAGTTAGTTACAAATATCACAAGTAGTTCCTCAGTTTCTATTATGCTAATATACTAGTAGTCAGACTGATTCCATGGATACAGCGTGTGCATCATGCGAGGACTGTGATATGATTGTCCTTTTAATAATACGTCTACCACGATAGCAAAAGTCAGTTAAAATGTACAATCATTTCAACAACGTTATTATGAACGACGAATCCTTGCAAATTTTGTTAGTGTCTAATCTTTTAGGATACACAAAGAAGTGATGATGTATTACACTATGAACAGTGATGATGTATTACACTATGAACAGTGATGATATATTACACTTTGAACAGCGATGATGTATTACACTATGAACAGTGATGTAATTTCCCCAAAACTGATGTTTGTATCAGTTAGCCCTGGTTCCACTAGCCCTGATTCCACTAGCCCTGGTTCCACTAGCCCTGGTTCCACTAGCCCTGGTTCCACTAGCCCTGGTTCCACTAGCCCTGGTTCCACTAGCCCTGATTCCACTAGCCCTGATTCCACTAGCCCTGATTCCACTAGCCCTGATTCCACTAGCCCTGATTCCACTAGCCCTGGTTCCACTAGCCCTGGTTCCACTAGCCCCAGATTGTCAGTCATATTGGCTGTTACTGCCACTGGTTGTCATTAGAAACAAACTGAATCAAATAATTGATTACAAAAATGAATGTAGTTAAATACATGTTTTATTCGATAATGTTTATGGTAAGAGCACGGTATATAGTAATAGCACTTTAATAATACATTTAAAACATGACATTTCATGAGCAAACAATTCAACAATTCAACAACTTCCTATCTATTTGGATGCGATTTCCCGGCTTTCTAATCTGAGAATGGTATGATCTATCTCATCTATTGTGCTACCTAATCAGTAAAACAAGACATGTTTATTTATTAATAGTTTATATGTACAGTTTATATGTACTTTATTAATAGTTTATATGTACAGGGGATAAGTCTAAAGAAATGGAACAGCCATGACAGCCATTAATTGGTCATTTTTCAGGGCTAGTGGAACCAGCGCTAGTGAAATCAGGACTAGTGGTACCAGGGCTAGTGGTACCAGGGCTAGTGAAATCAGGGCTAGTGGTACCAGGGCTAGTGAAATCAGGGCTAGTGGGATGATCACCAATAACTCGTTGTTTCCGCGGTTTGTATTTGTATTTATTTACCAAAGTGGTGCTCAAATGGTGACGTCACACTCAGAAATTATCTAATGTTAAAAAAGAACACGCCTTATTTACCAAACAATAATACAAACTCATGAAATAAATAGCAATGTATCTCCATATATTAGAGGCAATTGATGAAACCGATAAATATGAATTCATACAAACAGGCCCAGATGTGACTCTATAAGCCCACAACAGTTAACTGTCCATGAACATCGTTGATACTTCATGTAATATTCATATTACACCAAATACATGGTGTTTGACAAAATGTAAAATATGAAATATTTGTTTTAACTTTTCAAATGTTGCCTATATTCTAAACATGTAATTAAATGAATTTAAAGATTGATTTGAGGTAAGGATAATTAACAGATTACAAAAGGAACTTCAGAGGAGAGAAGAAGAGAGTTCCACTGGGAGGAGGCAAATGAAGGACAGTATTGACATTGTTGTTTTAGACTGTAGGCAAGATGGGCTGTAGGCAAGATGGGCTGTGGCCAAGATGGGCTGTAGGCAAGATGGGCTGTAGGCAAGATGGGATGTAGGCAAGATGGGCTGTAGGCAAGATGGTACTGAACCTTGACGAAGATGGAATGAATGGTCATCATCAAACAAGTGTCCATGAAACTTGGTAAAAATGGACGAGTTCTTCTGGATTGTACATTGTGTAGTTCTATTCACTAATATAAAGAGGGTTACATACTTGGCGGAAGTACCATAGATGATCCTAGTCACGGGCTGTAAACTGTGTCGTTCTATTCACTCTAGAGTGTTTTGAGGCTCCTACACCGGCAGGAAAAACAAACTAAGAATTATGCAGAGATAAAATGAATCTAAAAGACCATACAAGGACTATTTTAATATTTAGAATAATATTCTCTAAAGATTAGTCTAAAACTAGCAAGAATCATCAGTATGTTGTTTTTAGTAATAACACGATTTAAATGTATCTTATACATATATGCATGCTGAAATTCTGGATAGAATACTTCGTCCACAGTAAACCAAACAGCATTAGAACGTTCATTTGACATTATTATTATCATTATATTTCACATTGATAGTTCACGTTGATTTCACATGAGTATTATCATTATATTTCACATTGATATTTCACGTTGATTTCACATTATTGTTATCATTATATTGTACATTTCTCTAAATTCATTCATATCAAACTTTGACCAGGTATTTTGTGATGATTTTATCCTCGGTTGTTATTTTTGTCAAATGAAGTAAAAACAATGTCTCCCTCGCTATACTATTATATACCATCAAGACTTAGTTATTAAAACAACGCCCAGTCAGATGACCTAATACCAGGCACCCTACTCGTGATATAAAACACCTGTCCCCGCCGATGTATTCCTAGTTGATTAACTAATCTGTTCATTAAACGACCTTACAACGCCAGCAGCGATGGTGTTGTCACGACCAGGGGAATGTTTGAATGGCACATTAATTGGAACACAAGCACGACATGATTAGCTCGTGTGTAGATCTGGCGGTTCTAGGGGGAACAGACCTTACTTCTATCCGGGGTGACACCCACAGGTATCTTTGGAGGGGATCCTAGATAACATTCAGATATACGTATTAAATATAAAGAGGTTATCTTTGTCATGTTCAATGTACAGTGCTTTTAGATACATGCTTCTACTTCTAGTATAGTGTGCATAGCGGTAAACTAGTATTGTACATGTATAGTTATAAAGTAGACTAGCATAGCGGTAATCTAGTAGTGTATAGTTATAAAGTGTAAAATGCCTAACTTTACAATTAGACTATGCCTGAAATTTTCAGTGAATTTTAATTCACAGATTCAATATTTTAAATGTCTGAAATAAAAAAAAAAAAAAACTGACTGACTTTATTTGAAGGTCAATACAAATAAAATTGAACTTTCTGTTACATTCATCTCAAATGCTATTAGATGCGCGATATCTCGTTCCCAACATAAATACGTTTGACCATAAACACTGTCAACAAACTGTGATTATATATACCTTTACGAAACATTAGGTTTTTCAATAAAACATTTAATAAAAAAGTTAAGGAATAATTCTCCAGATTAACTGTGTCATGATGGCAACGCTAGCTTCATAAAGAATAGTCAAATAATGCCCGCATAATGCATGCTTTCTAAACAACGTCATCACCATAATCACCATTATACATCATATATCGCCATCATCATCCTCATCATCATCGTCATCATCATTATCATCATCATCATCATCATCATCATCATCATCATCATCATCATCCCTTCTATCGTCCACATAGTCAATATCCCAGTACCATCCCATCTGAGTCTAAAACAGAGGTATGGAGATTCAGTCAATATCCCAGTACCATCCCCTCTGAGTCTAACACAGAGGTATGGAGATTCAGTCAATATCCCAGTACCATCCCCTCTGAGTCTAACACAGAGGTATGGAGATTCAGTGTCCATGATAAGCCATACAGCTCCACCTCCCAGACGCCAGACCACGTCTTGTCCATATCTCCGTGAATTACTGAATACAAACAAGTCTTCAATGACATCGATCAGGACACGCCGTGAATCTGAGTGAGACACTGATACCATCTCTCTCCACGGATACCACTGGGCTCCAGAGTGCGGCCACTAGCAGAGACGACAACACTTGTTCTTGTTCGAGCGTTTCTTGTAATGTAGTTAATCAGTATTTTAATGTAGATAATCTGTATTTTAATGTAGATAATCAGTATGTTAATGTAGTTAATGTTAGAAGAGAAGTTAAAGACGCCAAGGATACGTCTTCCGCGTGGTCAGTGAGGAGTGTACGGAGGCGGTGGGCTGGAGAAACACTGACACAATACACACACACCACACACACACACACCACACACACACACACACACACACACACAGACACACACGTGTAGAAGCACGACGTGGATGTGGAGACGGTGACGACGCACGGACGACATCCGGAAGACAGAAGTCCTGACTCCATTGGTGGTAAGCTGGCTTCATGTAAAGTTTGTCCTTTTTAATATTTAACAATAGAAAGAGAGCTACATTTTTTTCAGATTAGAATCTGTGTGTAGTGTACGTGGGTAACGGTGACATAACACATACAACACAAGAGATAGCACAAGAGACAACACAAGAGATAAGACAAAGAACTCAATTTGCCGCAAACACCAGAACACAATGAAGAAACACAACACAACATACACATGCAGAGCACACAAATGTTCGTAGTCTATGTTGTATGGATATTTACATTCACAGTAAATAGTGTATGTCTGTCAACAATGTATGTTTCAGAATTGTTGGAAAGGCTTAGAGAATGTTAAAGGACATACTGTGTGTGTTTGTATTGGCCTTCAGTTGGCGTGACGTCACGAGCAGCAACAGGTCACGTGAGTATTTAGTCCGTAGAAAGTTCATGAACACCGGCAACGATTTATTCGCTGTCATGTTATATAACAGCTTCAACTTGGTTGTGGTTGAGCAAGGCCTGGCCAGTCTCAACTCCCTGGGATTCTTACATGCACATCACGTGACTTTGGCCGTGTGCTGGGATATGATGTCATGTTTCCGACAGACTTACCATCTACCACTTCAGACATTCTATACAAGGACAAACTTTCAAGAAAACTATGTATTCCAACATTCTATAGAAAGTATTATTCGTGCATAAATATAAAATGTTGGCGTATCATTTTGAATCTGTTGTGCAACCCAAACTTGCGGTCTATTTTGTTTATAGTTTAAACATACATGTATTTTATTCGAGATGAAATGGATAGGTTACAAGTTATTACAACTTAGGTGAAAACCGCCCCGAGAGAAGGGAAAGAAAAGACGGGGAGAGAAGAAAGAAATAATATCAATGTGCATATATATGTATTTAAATTGTAAATATTTACATACATACATACATACTTATACCCCTCTTCCGGTCTCGTTGCCATGGTTGCCATGGTTTCTGTTGTTCTAAGTGTACGTGTAAAGCCGGTTACACGTACACTTTCTCAGATAAAGTGTAGGTAATATCAGACATGAACATACACTTTTTCAAAGCATTAATTCGTTCATTACGGAATATTATATTAATTCGTACGAATATCGGAAATACACGTACACTTTCCCTTCATCGAGTTGTAATTGTGCCCGAACCTGGGATCGAACCAGTCTGGTGATCAAATCTTGAATCCACGGTCGCTACCACGGGACCAAATAGCTGACTGAAGATAAGACCATTCGTTTATCTAGTTATGAGTGATGCAAGAAAGTCACGTGGCTATGATGTCACGTACACATGCTACAACAAATCCACGTGCAGCACGATACAATTGTTTATCCAAAAGCAGAAACAGTTGATGAGGATCCCCCATGGATGATCTGGCGGGTCGGTGATCTATTACAACTTGCACTATTATACACTTTACATTTATCTTCTCAGAAATTACATAGATTTTATATTAAAATTGTATGCCATGTAGTACTCGACCGGAAGAGGGGTGTAAGACAGTTGCATCCACACCTTTCTCGGTGTATCGGTCAATATCCCAACAGTTTTGGTCATGATGCCTTCTCGGCTTCCGCCAGGTTATTAGTTTACAAGATACCAATAACTTGGAGCTGATAAATACTAATAAGTGCTAGTTTTACTATTGCGGTGATTGTAAAGCTGTACTGTTGTAGTGATTGTAAGCAGTGATTGTAAGAGATGTGCTGTTGCAGTGATTGTAAGCAGTGATTGTAAAAGCTGCACTGTTGCAGTGATTGTAAGCAGTGATTGTAAGAGCTGTACTATTGCAGTGATTGTAAGCAGTGATTGTAAAAGCTGCACTGTTGCAGAGATGTAAGCAGTGATTGTGAGAGCTGTACTAGTGCAGTGATTGTAAGCAGTGATTGTAAGAGTGGTACTATTGCAGTAATGTAAGCAGTGATTGTGAGAGTTGTACTATTGCAGTGATTGTAAGCAGTGATTGTAAAAGCTGCACTGTTGCAGTGATGTAAGCAGTGATTGTAAGAGTTGTACTATTGCAGTGATTGTAAGCAGTGATTGTAAAAGCTGCACTGTTGCAGTGATTGTAAGCAGTGATTGTAAGAGCTGCACTGTTGCAGTGATTGTAAGCAGTGCCAGTGATTGTAAGAGCGGTATTGTTGCAGTGATTGTAAGCAGTGATTGTGAGAGTTGTACTATTGCAGTGATTGTAAGAGCGGTATTGTTGCAGTGATTGTAAGGGATGTACAGTTGCAGTGATTGTAAGCAGTGATTGTAAGAGCGTTAATGTTGCAGTGATTGTCGACATGGCGGATGATTGTCCAGACATGCTGTACCGGCTAGATGACCTTGACGAGGTATGGGTCACGCTGAACGGTTCGAAGATGGCGTGGAGAGGTGCGCAGACCGAGCGATGTCAGCTGACGTTTGAGACGACGCCTGACCAGGGCATCTGTATTGACCTTCAGCAGCTGGACATCTCCACGTCCAGAGTGAGGCTGGACTTCAAAACCACGCCCTACAAACCCGACAAGGTGTGGCCGTAACTGTCAGTATCTGTATTCTAGCTAGTTGATTGGTCAGCTTCTGGCCTGTAACTACACTTACATGTCGGTTGTAGTTTAGAATAATTTCCTACTAGTTTTATTTGTGTTCTGCTAGTTACAATTTGTGACCACCAAAGTGGCATTACTTACCCTGTTTTAATTCGCGATACTTGAAACAAACTACCCAGGCATATTAATGTTGGTGGTTGGACCGGGTGGTATAAGTGCTATATTAATGTTGGTGGTCGGACCGGGTGGTATAAGTGCTATATTAATGTTGGTGGTCGGACCGGGTGGTACAAGTGCTATATTAATGTTGGTGTTCGGACCGGGTGATATAAGTGCTATATTAACGTTGGTGGTCGGACCGGGAGTGCTATATTAACGTTGGTGGTCGGACCGGGTGGTGCTATATTAATGTTGGTGGTCGGACCCGGTGGTATAATTGCTATATTAATGTTGGTGGTCGGACCGGGTGGTGCTATATTAATGTTGGTGGTCGGACCGGGTGGTATAAGTCCACACCAGAGGATCAGTACCTCGCACACAGTTCACAAGAATGAAAGAACAAATCTGTATACTGTAGTGATAGTAAAGAACAACTCTGTATACTGTAGTGATAGTAAAGAACAAATCTGTATACTGTAGTGATAGTAAAGAACAAATCTGTATACTGTAGTGATAGTAAAG
>JAVCKZ010055858.1:0-16564 GCA_034780755.1 Lepetodrilus elevatus | reverse complement strand
CATTCATTAAGAACCAGTTGAGAAAAAACATTGTTCCCATTGTTACGTCATGACGATTGTTCCTACAGTCTACTGCAGATGTAGTGGTGTATGTGCGAAGCGCAGAGCAAGCACCAGTTTACGTGCTGCCCCCACCACTGACGCCTATTACTCGAAAACAACCCAATTCAAGGTGGTACACGATAATGGTACATTGAAACCTAACATAATTACTGAACGTACAAACGATCAAGATGGGTTTGTGATAAATACCGAAACAAGCATGCTTGTTATTTCAGTTATCAAACGTTTTTGAACATGTATTATAGACGTTAATGGTGTTTTTGTTTTCGATCATGTACAGCATCACGGTATATTCACGAGGGACGCTGTTTGACTAGCATTTCACAAGGCAAAATACTTGATTCAACATGAGGACGATAATGTCTAGATATATAAATATTACTTAATGACATTCGAGCCGTGCGTTGGCAAATTTACCTATTTAATAATTATAGCTAGTAGCGTTATTGGTACCAGTGTATCGTGAATGATTATTTTGACGGTGTTCACTGACCACCACTAACCTCCCTTAGTGTATTAGACTATAGAACATTGCTATATAATATATCATTACGTTACCAACTGATTATTCGGGTTCTACTGGAATTTAATGTAAACTGCAATGGAATCTTACCTATCATACAGAGGTGAAAACATATTTGGATGTAAAAACGCAACTATAGGTATATGTCAAATGCATTTACTTTTCATTTTAACATTTCGGTCCAAAACCACAGCTTAATCTGTGATAGTGTGCCTTTAAGTGCATGCTCATTTTGCATTTTAAACTACATGTCGGTCCAAAACGACGGCTTAATCTGTGATAGTATGCCTTTAAGTGCATGTTCTTTTTGCATTTTAAACTACATTTCGGTCCAAAACGACGGCTTAATCTGTGATAGTATGCCTTTAAGTGCATGTTCTTTTTGCATTTAAAACCACATTTCGGTCCAAAACGACAGCTCAATCTGTGACTGAATGCCTTTAAGAATAATATGTACTCTTAACAACCTAAGAGACAGTCTTCGAATACCCTCCAGACTAACTATGCGTATCTGTCATTGCATTGCACGCGAGACCCCAGGTTATACAATATGTCTAGACTAGACGATGTCGCAATCTGGTAGCATCTTTGTCATTGACAACAACAGTGCCGTAGGTATTCGTAGACAAGACCCTTTAACGAAGCTAAATAGCCAGGACAAAGTAGTGTGCCCGTCTTGGCAGAGCTCCTGCAATGACAAAGCTAGAATGTTATCAGATCTTTAATGACAACATCAGTCGATTAATGCACCTACTTGGCACGGTAGCAGGAAGACCATCCCTAAGAACGATAAATGATGTAGGGGATGAAACGCATATGCGGTATTGGATGTCAGACAAAGTGCTGTGATTTTAAGGGAATAAGTATGTCCTACATGTGCATGTATACACTGGACACGACTTGTGTTATATTACAGGCACATTGAACGACTACTACTACTACTACCTACTACTACCTACTACTACTACTACTACTACTACTACTACTACTACTACTACTACTACTACTACTACAACTACTACTGCTAAGTAGTATTAGTAGTAGTAGCAGCAGCAGTAACACCAGAAGCAACCGTAGTAGTAGTAGTAGTAGTAGCAGAAGCAGTAGTAGTAGCAGCAGCAGTAGTAGTAGTAGTAGTAGTAGTAGCAGTAGTAGTAGTAGTAGTAGTAGTAGTAGTAGTAGCACCAGCAGTAGTAGTAGCAGAAGCAGCAGTAGTAGTAGTAGTAGTAGTAGCAGTAGTAGTACTACTAGTAGTAGTAGTAGTAGTAGTAGTAGTAGTAGTAGTAGTAGTAGTAGTATACAGGTTTGATGAACTTGTACCATGATCACGATAGGCATAATTTTACATTTAATATATACAACTTAAACTTGTCCAACAATTACTTGTGGCCGACTGTAGTATACAGTACAGATTGAACGTCACATGCATACATATGTATATTGAACACATTAACATATGTGTGTCCATATACTAGCATACATTGAACGTGACCAACATACAGGGCGACGTGAACCTATATCAACTTGCTAGATCCCATGACCATGACGTCGAATTACAGAACAATAGTTTAAAAAAATAACTACCTTAGTTGTTCATCTTGTGAAAGTACACACGGTCGGTCAATAACCAGTATTTTCGGCACAAATACCACTTTGTAATTTGAGAATGAAAGCTATATAATAAAGGTAGCGATACATTCCGACATTGGCTAACACTACCTGTCGTATCCGGCCATTAAACTAATGTCTAATCCACTCTCACAAACAACCAAACATAGACCAAACAGCATTTGAAAGAAGCAACCAAAATCCGCAAAATATATCGTAATAGTTATTTTAACACGCACGAAAACACATGCGCGAACGCGCCCGCTCACACGCACACACACACGCACACACACACGCTCACACACACACACACACACACACACACACACACACACACACACACACACACACACACACACACACACACACACACACATACACACACACACGCACACACACGCATACATACACATACACACACATACACCTACACTCATATATGACACCAACATCTATTTAAAGTTCCTCGGCTCCAAGTCCTTTGACGTCATTGACCGCGGATTAGCAGTATTGAGTTAGAACAATTCCACTTTATTTCAATAGACCGGCCCATGCTGGTATGCTTTAAGAGATGCTGGTTTAGTTCCGGCTGTGATAACTACTATAACGGTAGGATGACGTCAATCCGGGTTGCTAATTTCAAGGAAAGTCTAAACTAGGCTTATTCATATCACAGTGTTCGGGTCGATCATGTCTTGCGCGGCTCATAGTATAGACACACATATCAACGACCTGATGTCACTTTCGCAAAACAATGTTAAATTGCTTGTAATAATATATTGGAATATCGATCCCCATTTCAAAATATACCATTACGTCAAACATTCAAAGGGCTGGGGTCTTTTATGTGAAGATATATTGTGGCTTTAAGTGCAATATTTATCGCATAGACCGTCCTCCCTATCACATGATTTGATGTATTCGCCGTGTGGCACTATAGTGCAAAGTACAATCGTAACCATGGAAACAGCCATACAGGAAATTCTTCTCCAAAGACGTATATTACTTAGTATATCCATGTCTACGAAATGATAATGGTAGCACCGGTACTTCAATATATGTCTGTGCATTATCATGAACTACTATAGTCTATGCCGTGGACAGTATCTCCTTCTTCAAAAGGCGCACTGTCATGCATACGATTTCAAACATGGATTTACCGGAATATAAACGTGAACATAACAATATGATTAGAACAAACTATTTCTGAATACCGTAGGATTAGTATTCTTACAAAAACCCAATTGATAATGAAAATTGCATCCAAACGGATTATATACATTACTTAGAAGATGCTACTGATCAGAAGAACCTTTCATGACGATGCACCATCCACTTCCAGATACTAACCTTCTCGTTAATGTTCTCGGATATACTATACGTATATAGTATGTATTGATCAAATGCACTTCACCATATGGATGTTGTCTCATAGAGGATAGGAGACCTTCTTGAAAGAGTAATCATGAATACAATGGAACCTTATTAAACTATGGAAATGTTTTGTTGGGAGTTCTTGTTAGATCTACCTTGAGAAGTAGCAGCAACGTAGAGCAGCCTTGGTAGGATGCTTGTTAACGTCATTGGATCCATTATATGAAGAATTAATAGTATTTGGAATGCATTTCTATCAGCTGCAATGGTTGAAATAGTTTAAAGAAATAATCGATATTAGGACTGGAATCAGGACACACTAACCAACATGTAAACAATGTACCATCATTAAAATACAGTCCAGTTTGCAAACATTTATTAAATGCTCGTATATACAATTAGCGTTCACAATTTCCTATTTCCACGAGGACGACTTAATATAACAGAAGAACAATTGGCATACTTCACGAATATACTTGTCATGGTTATTCCATTCACAGCAAAGGAACAACGTTATGTGTCCTGTTCCAGGATCCTAACATGATCACACATGATCCTAACATGATCACACATGATCCTAACATGATCACACATGATCCTAACATGATCCTAACATGATCACACATGATCCTAACATGACCACACATGATCCTAACATGATCACGCAATATGCTAACATGATCACACATGATCCTAACATGATCACACATGATCCTAACATGATCACACATGATCCTAACATGATAGCACATGATCCTAACATGATCACACAATATCCTAACATGATCACACAAGATCCTAACATGATCACACAGGATCCTAACATGATCACACATGATCCTAACATGATCACACAGGATCATAACAGGAAACTTTCACCTCGGGTGTTCTGTTAGGTGTCCGGGACCGTAGACACCTAACAGAATACCTAACATCTTTCGCTGTGATTGATTTTAGTAGAAATGCTTTTTAGTGACGAAAATATTCCATTAACGAGGACAATATGAATTATAATAATCGTATGGTAACCAAATGACATTTTAAAATATCATTCACCACTACGACATGGCCAGATATTTTTGTACGTTTGACTAACACACGTTAAACAATGGTTATCGTATTCAAAATATATGAAGAAATATCTCGCTGTCTATGCAACATGCTGATAGAAATCACACGAACTTCATTGACCCAATAAATCGTTATCCGTCAATTCTACCGTCCGCATGACAATCAGATACATCACAGGTACCACAGATTCCATGCAATTTCCAGGTATTCCTGTATTGATCTCAATACACAGCCAATGATATGACAGGGACACAATGAAAACTCAGGTACATGCACATTTTTATGTTTGATGTTCCGCCCTCAATTATGGACAATATGAATAGGAGATATTGACCCATTTCAATGGCGGATACCGAGATATATTCTGCAACTAGAACGCATATTAAAATATATTCCTTTGCGGATATAATGCCCTATTCTATCTGTCAATTGTTATTCGAAAATATTATGTTATTATAATGTTATTATCATTAGAAAATATTATGCATGAATATAATTCCGTTTTAGAATTTTGCTTTTATCGAAATTGACATATTCTTCCCAAACGAAGCTGTTTCAATTACAACGCTTGATGTCACACTTTGAGAATATACACATAATAATTTATTATACTGCAGATACATATGCTTCGTCCTTTATTCAAATACAGTATGAATATTACTAGGTTTTATAGTACAGCTTGTATTAATGATTCGCATATTCGCCACGAAGACCATTATTATGTGCACTATTACAACGCGGATGTGTCAATACGTACACGGCCTATTTGTTAGAATGATAGTCTTATATTACCATATTGTTGATGAAATATAATAATTAAGTTTTAAAGTTTTGTCTTTATTGAAGATTCACATATTCCTCGCAAAGAACACGACCTATTTCAACGCGAGACATAATTTTGCTTGGATGAAAGCGTCTTTGATCGTATATAATAATGGACTAGTTTTTGTCTGTTCCCTGAAGCTCTATGAAGATGAACCATTGTTCGACAATTGCTTAGTAGACGTATTGAGATCAAATGCAAATCCACATACTCATAGTATCAAAGCAACGTGTGTTTTTCCCCTCTCTATTGAACATCATCTTCATTGCTGGTTATCTAGTAGTTAAATGAAACAGCAGTTATGTTAATCTAGAGTAGAAGACTACAACACAGAGAGTTCGCATACCTATCCCATGCATTAACTATCACATTATAAACAGTATTGGTAAGTAAAAAGGTCTAACGAGAAATGGGATTTCCAGAAAGTAAACGCTCCGATCAAGGTAGGATGGACTTGCTTCAGGATTCACGATTGACGCTGCGACACTACTGTATTCTTACATTGAATTCCTATAACATTGGTACTGTGTATTGTTTAAGAACATAATGTATGCCCTTTTCCATTATGTATTATATATGAAACGAACAACGTCACAGCAAATCCCTTCCCGCGATTGCATGCTCATCTTCTTGTATGAGAACCTCATATGCAGAGGTCTACCTCATATGCAGAGGTCTACCTCATATGCAGAGGTCTATCTCATATGCAGAGGTCTACCTCATATGCAGAGGTCTACCTCATATGCAGAGGGCTACCTCATATGCAGAGGTCGACATCATATGCAGAGGTCTACCTCATATGCAGAGGTCTACCTCATATGCAGAGGTCTACCTCATATGCAGAGGTCTACCTCATATGCAGGTCTACCTCATATGCAGAGGTCTACCTCATATGCAGAGGTCTACCTCATATGCAGAGGTCTACCTCATATGCAGAGGTGCTCTGCCTGAGCACAATAAAGGTTATGTTATGTTCTGTTATGTTCTGTTTTGCTGCCGTAAATAAATAACTACTATATGTGATAAAATACTACGTAGACAAAAGAGTATGAGCCCTGGCCGCCAAAATTACCAGGTATAACCTAACAGTGCGTGTTTCCATGCCAATTGGGTCAAGGCTGTGCTGCATCTTCCAGGCATCAACAGTCAACACAGGTCGCGGAAATAATAATAGTGTGCCTTCAATTGAATTACCTGACGTGAATTGAAAGAGACATTTTGCAAAATCTAATCACGATCGTGCATGCATACTAATATGATTAATTAACAAAGGATTTCTTGTGGATTTATTTTAAAATTTTAAAATAGGACGATTTATTTGAAACAATGATGACACTGTGTATTTGTACCACATTAATTTCCATAATTCTACCAATATTATTATACTGTTATATCATGACTTTTTTAAAGAGATCGCATGACATTTTCTAAGCATAATACGAGACCACTACTTACTTGTTTTGCTAAACCGTAATTGAGGCGAATTATAATATTCGAGCCGATGTTTATTATGAGGACTGCTACATACATACATACACTGTATATTATAGATTTCTTGAGCTATGTGTTTAGAAAACCCAAAACGGCTGTGGACAATATCACGTTAATATATAACATATGATATGAGAGCCAATCTAAGCAATTCTGAACCATAGATGCATACATACATGGACAGTTCCACACGTAATCAGTGACATATGACCCCCTGCCACGTATACCTCAGTTTTGAGTCAACATTTATACGGAGAAATATAGAAGGCGTATGCTCGTGATATTTTAACCATAATCATATTAAGTTCGTTCTTAGAACAGTGATACATCAACGACAAGATAAATAGCGGAACGTTCCCCTATTTAATATAACATATCATTTGTTTTATAACTATCGAGTGCTGGGGGATAAGTACATCACCAAATAACAACTCTTGGCTGGATAAATCAAGCGTAATTAATCTCAGATCGAAATTCGTTTGTCCGATTCTACAGGTCTATAAACTGTGATAGTATGCCTTTAAGCAATTTACAAGATTCCATAAACCAGAGATACACTTTACTTGCATTGATTATATTGTATACGTTCATCAAGGAACCTTTGAGAAAACGAATTATCATTATTAATTATTTATTATATATATGCTAGTTTCATATTAGTACTTAGGAAAATGGATACATCCATTTAAGCCAATGTATCATAGCAACGACTAATCTATAACTTATTACGTAGCGGTTATACACATCAATATCGACTATCGACTCCTAAACTGGGATTAGGATATGAATTCAGAGGGCATATTTATTAAAGACAGTCGGTAATATAAAATTAATTCATAGAAGTTATTGGCTCTAGGTTTACATGCACTATCTACAATGCCGTGTGCCGATACGTTTAGGACAACGAAATTGCATATGACATTACATGTACTCATCTGTCTGCTACCATGGCAACGACTTAGTAAATAATGATGAGAAACCGTACTAGTTTCAGTTACAGCTATTAGAAGGAATCACATGGATCTCAACTGACCGCGTAATGATCTCAAATTTACTTTTACGGTATCCTAAATACTTCCAAGACCAGCGCCAATTCCAGCGTGCGCTCCAACTCCGTCGTAACGAGACATTAAGGATGCTTAAACCCAAGGCAGTACACATGACAGCCCATTAAAGTAATACACTATAGTTGTTGACTTCACTTTTCACCAAGTTCTATTGCTAGTACTTTAAGAAAAATGTCCATCAATGTGGTTCTTGTAGAACGAAAACTGTCGACATTGCTATTTTAATTATTATACAAAAAAATATATTTAACGTTTATAGTCACAATAAATTACGAATACCAACATATTTGCAAATGTGGAAAGCATGCAAATAATATATTCACATATAATGTATACTAGTAAGCTATAACGTATATGTATATTACATAATCATATAACACATTGCCTACCACACATAATACAATAGCATAGAGCTACCACATAATATCACAATGGTTAGGAGAATCGACTTATTGTGTATGTTACGTGTCCAACACATATATCATAATCAACAAATATGTATATGTAATGCATACACTAGGAAGTGACACTAAGCATGGACGGATATTGGGCAACAATACTTAACTGGAATTGTTGACTGATGCCGGCCGACATTTGCTTTTCAATCGACACATTCACACGCAATAACACTATCTGTCTTACCGGCAGAATTTCTGTGGAAAGTCTAACAGTACAAACACCCACACAAACTAATTATTATCTTTTCATTTTGCCGGTAACGATGTCCAATGCAAAGTTGCACATACAGAAGAACAGTTATCTGCTTTTAAAGGCATACGGTTTGTTATGACACATTTCATGGTCAAACGTATTATACCTCTTTAGATTTATATCCATAAATATATATCGGACAGCAAACTACATTTCCTGAATGTCCGACTGGTTTTCAGTATTTTCATATTTTTCATATTTTTCTTTGTTTTATTGTTCAGGGCAAATATGTGCCATGATAAATACATTCCCTACATCATGTCATGTTCATTTTCGTAATATATATTTGTACCTCATATGCCGAGGTTCTCAGCCTGCGTGAATAAAGGTTCTGTTCTATTCTGTTCTGTTCAGACTTGGGGTTCGCAAGGCTTAACCTTTTCATGAGAATCAGAACACGTCCAATTCGAAATTCGTAATGTTATACTTTCTTCTCTACCAACCACAGATGAATAGAAAACACGTTATCAAATTGTCCAACAGATCTCTTGCCAGGAAATCGAACCTTTTGAATCGACACAATGCACGGGTCCATTGCATTACTAGACGTTTGACGCAGTGCATTGATCAAATAATGGTGTCAATGTGCCCATGTATATGTCCAAAGGGATACCCATTTAATACGGAACTGCCTCGGATCATTCTGAGCTTTGTCCGCCAAATATCCGTGATGGTCTTGGGTCTCAGAACGCGGACCAGACCATGATGGTCTTGGGTCTCAGAATGCGGACCAGACCATGATGGTAGGGGTCTCTGAACGCTCACCAGACCATGATGGTCTTGGGTCTCAGAACGCGGATCAGACCTCGCTAGACTAGGCAGAGGACACCGCCCTCCAGACTACATAAACACTATAATAGGCTTCAAACACAGACGAGATCGGGTGTTCATGCAAGTTGGTGTTACGTTGTCATGGCAATGGAATATTGTGAGTGTTACGAATGAAATCACGTTCGCGAAAACCAAATATAAGTGGACAGCGATTGTGCCCGAGATGATTTTTTATTGCAAAAAGTAGACAACTTGAACTAAATGAAATACAGAAAAGCAATGAATAACGGATTGCGTTTGGTATTGATGGATTAATAACTGTCTGATGGAGTAGAAGTAGCATAATTTACTATGCTACTCTAATAACCAACATGCGATTTCAAAGATCAGTTCGTCTGATATATTGACCGAGTTCCAACAATGAGGTGCAAATAATTGTACATAATATCGAAATAGAGTAGCCGTAAGATAATTAGTAGTAATTAAATGTTGAAGTATAACTATGTAAACAATACATATCTATACGGTCCCCGAGGCTACGAAACTTTATTTTAGTGCGATGTTCCAGCTCAGTATTGTATGGGAATTTGTGAACACAACTTTAAAGGCATTATATCACAGATAGTTATGGTTGTTTTAGACTAGTTCTTAGCTACAACTGCAAAATACATTCACTTGACATACATAAAATCATGTTTGTACTTCCAAAAACCCTTCCACCGCTGTTTGGTAGACAAATATCCAATACAACCCCATGTAGTCTACTGATAGACAACCTGAATATGTTCGTATTGATATTTTCTTGATTTGTATAAGCAAGGGGACATAACTCAGTTGTACGACTTAAACATATAATACGCACACGAAATGTTTTCTCGCAAATCCTTCATATTCAATTGATGCTTCGCAGACAAGATAAATAGTGGAACGTTCCCCTATTTCATATCAAATATGATTGTGTTGGTACCTATCGAGTGTTGGGGATCAAGTACATCGCTAAAAAACAACTTCGAACTTGTGGGTGGATAAATCAAGCGCAATTAGTCTCAGATCGAAATTCGTTTGTCCATTATCCGGGTCTATCAACTGTGATAGTATGCCTTTAAGCATACGATGCAATTGTACACAAGGTTTCAAAACTTCGGGGTTGGGTAGCTTGTGTTGTATACGCCTCAGGGAGCTGAGAAGGTGAAATGAGAGCATAATGATCCAATGACCGGGGAAATAATTTAACCCATTGAACAAGCTTTAGAATATGGATTTGGCACAATATAAATACATATTACTATTGTTAAATTATTATTATTATTATTATTATTATTATTAGTAGTAGTAGTAGCAGCAGTAGTAATATCAGTAGTAGTAGTAGTAGTAGTAGTAGTAGTAGTAGTAGTAGGTAGTAGTAATATATTGTGCGTTTGTAGCATACTTACTAGTTGTTAACTATTTAATATCATAGTTGCCATAACCTATACTCATGGCTTATATATATTATGTAGTAAAACAACATAGCAATACAGATACATTAATAGTCTTGTAGTGTATAGCCTAGATCTACGACGTGTACGAAGTGTGTTCTATATACTACATGTCTCGGCTTTAATATATGCATCTAAATCAATACTTTATGTTAAATCATACAGCAACAAGTCGTCGCTTACCTGGCTTGCGTGTACCCATGGCAACAAGCTTTGTATACTCATGCAAAGCTAATCAGTTGTTAGTTTTAACGGTTTGGCCTAAATGCTGATGTTTAATTTAGAGTGTCAAGATCATGTTTGAAAAGGGTCAAAGACCACTAATAAGGTTATTGTATATTATCTCCCCCTGACTGGCATGACTTTCTTCAGATTTGAGAAAAAATATATAAATGCCTGGATTTCCTAATCCATTACACATATACCCACTAGATATCAATCGCTACACATTTAATCGTGACGTCACCGTCACATGGTCTATCCACATTGTGCTAGGGGCGCTTCGTTCATGGCAGAACAGTGGCCAGTGTGCGGTGTTCTCTGCAGCAAAATTATCCGATAGGTATTTTAGAATAGGCCACTTTGGGAATTGCCTGATTTCTCATTGGCGATATCGAGTCATATACTTTTTTTTTACGGTTACGGTAGTTATTACTATTTTGTAGAAATTGTTTTTAAAAAGGAAAACAAGAGTAATTATTGCATCAAAATAATTATGTTGTTGCCACTTTAAATAACACAAACGTAGTGAAATTAAACTCGGACTGGAATGTAAATATTACGCCATGTGTTGACATTAGCCACATACCGGAAGTGCTCTTAGTTTACATTTAGAAAAATTGAAAACGGTCTTCGTGAAAACGTTACTAAATCTATGTAACGGTAGCTCTAGCCCATACATTGGCAACACGAATTACATTCTTCTAATCTAGAGTTACCAATGTCTAGAGCAACATTTAGATTTTCGTGGGTAAAATATCGAACTTTCGAAGATGCATCAACACACTATAACATAAAGTGTTGACGGCAGCTTCTTGAATAATACACTAGGAACATAAATTGAATACTAAAGGCTGTGGTAACTTACGATATCTTTGTGTCGTGGTATCCATGTGCAATTACTAGGTTACAAGAGTTGAGTAGACGCAGCTGTCTCGACGAGAGTCGACCGAGATCTCGCGAGACGTCAAGACTAGGGTAGCATCAACCAAGTACCGTGTACCAGCAATCAACACTAGATACTGGTGCTAATATATTTCAGATATTAATAAAGGAAAATACCAAACATAAAGATAGATATATTACTTCACAACCATTGAATCTAATCGTAACGTATCAGTTTCAATTACTAGCCTCGATCTTCGTGTACATAATTACTTTCAGAAGAATATAATTATTAACAAATTGAAATTTGGAATTATCTAACACGTATACACTGCAGTACTGTTATCGTGCTTGTATGTCTGTCGTGAGAAGTTAATTATATGAGTGGATGTACAAACGCGAAAAACCCCACAGAAGAGCCGTTATACATTATATAACTATATATGTGGCATATTATAAGGCAATTACAGGGCAGATTACTACGGTAACGCTTTGATCACACACGTACACGTCTAATTCAGGTGTAAGTCGAGGCCAAAGGACTATCATAAACATCGAGGCCACCGGTCTATCGTAAATATGAGCATTATATTCACTATGACACTGCTTCACAAAGCTCTTGTATCTATTAAGAGAACACAGTGCTCTCGTAACAATCAGCGAGATAGGACAGATATGAGAGTACTACGATGTATTCGTAGATACGAGAGGCACATGATAATGAAATCAAACCCTAGGTACGTTTTCATGATGCTCTCGTATCCACTAAGAGAGCTAGATGTAGCGCACTCGTAACGATCAGCAAGTAAGATGTGAAAGTGCTCTGGGTATCCTTTCATAAAGCTCTCTTATCCGCTAAGAGAACATAGGCAAAAAAATAAGCTTAGTGAACAAGATAGCTTCATGGTCTCTTAGACTTAGTAGCTACGAGCGCTTCGTGAAATCGTACCCAGGCGATGTGAAGGAGGAGATCGATTATAAACGTACACAAAGGCAGTAAGTCAAGTATCGCAAGAGCAGAAAGTTATATCAGCAAATATCGTTAAATATTAAAACAATAGAGAACAATGGATTGATGTTCCTTTCCGCTTCGCGTCCGTAAATAACATTACCGAATGGCTGAACCCAAGGTGCGTTTGAGAAAAGCATGGTGTTATATTATTGATCGGTTCTACGGGATCTCACGGCATCATGTTGACCGTTGAAATCCAATGCCGCGGCTGAGTTTGATGAAAATGTTGGGAATATTGTCTGTTACGGCAGATGCGTTTATGTGGCCCCAGGGAACGACAATTGCCAGGACAGCGTATTCATCCAAGCAGCGGCAATGGACAGGAAATAAAACTCTATTCTCGCAGCTCAATTTCTCTTAATAATCAAAACAGGACCAGAAATTCATGAACTGGGTTCTCATGTAGTTCTAGTTGCTTTAACAAGGTGTGAATGAATCTCATTGGGTAACTGCAATGCGCATGAGATTAGATTATATCGCGAAAGTGATGAACTTTAGACAGAGGTATAAGATTGATGGATTCTCGTGTTAGATTCTGACGATCTGTAATGCAAGATACTACATTACCGGGATAAGAAAGTACACTACAATGCATAACGGCTTCATCAAGGGTCCATCCATACTCCTAAAAAAAGAAAGGGTACGGTATAAAATGACGGACAATACATTGTCGACTGCTATAGCATTAGGGCCCATAGCAAGCCGTATTATTCATCAGGATCGACAATGATCTAGTACTGGCGCCCAATACAGTCTGCATGATCAAAGAGGTGCTCGGTTAGTTCAGACTCTATCAGACTGACACAGACCCGCTGGATTGGTGTCGTATGACATCATTAGAATACAGCGCCGATCGGTCTTGCGGAATCAGCTGCATGCAGCATATTCGCCGACCATCGTAGCCGCAGCCAACGCCAAAGCTTACACAACCCCCCATAAAAGGAAAAAAAGTTATCTTTCCTGTTCAAAGGTATCGTTTCTGGAAGCTCTCATATCCACAACGAGACCATAGCGCTGTCGTAAGTGTACGATCCCCCATGCAGTAGAGATGGTTACGAGAGTCCTTATGGTCTCGTCGTAGATATGAGAGCTTCGAGAAACGATGAGCAAGATCCTAACAAATTCCTATCAGGAGGACACCCCAGGTGAAAGTGTCCTGCAAGGATCCTGATATATGATTTTGTTAGGATCCTTTAACAGTTACGACTAACATTTTGTTAATGCTAATCTCGCCTTGGCCGAGTTGTCTGGACCGAGTTGGCCCATGGGTCGAGATGTCTGACGTTCGGTGAGGATGGGGGCACTATACAAGATCGTCCTTGGACCGAGCTGTCTCGTCTTGGCCGAGTTGTCTGGGCCGAGTTGGCCCGTGGACCGAAATGTCTGACGTTCGCTTAGGATGATCAGCAGCTGTGTTAAAGACTATCATCCATAACACTTCTTATTCACATGACTAGTACATGTATGCGACTACATGTAGATGACAGGAGGAACAACCATAACATGACATGTACTTGGGCAATAGCAGTAATTAACCATCTTCAATCTATAGGCCTCTTGCTAGGGCTATTGGACGGGTGGTGTGAAGGACATTCTGTTGTAGGACCAATCTCGAACTAATTATTATTTTATCATCTACATTGAGTGCATTACTTTCTCATAAACACAGACATGGCATGGCTCTTACCCACAGCAATTGCTTCCCTTGACATGCTCAGAATAGAGGAAATGCTCCATTGTCAAATTACCTTCGTAATGCGTTTCATTACCAGACTGCGTACTGACGTAAATGCATTAACTTGAACGTAGTTCATATTAATTTTATTGAATGAAACTTTAATATTAATTAATGTCTAAATTATGAATAATAGATCGCTAACGTTTCAGCACCTTGAACTAGATTGGTATATTAAAATACTATGATGGTCATTATCATAATGATATCGTAAATCATGATATAATTCAATTGTTTACACATTATATTTCAAATACATATATAAAACATACATAAACAATATTTAAAAGTATATAAAAACACCACAAAAAAAAAGATTTTCGTAAAAGTTATAAAAGTTTATAAGCTTAATATTTATGTAATAAGCGTGTTTCTATTTAATAACCCTGTTAACTGCCTACTTATAGTGTTACAGTATCATCAACTCCATGGATTAAAAACTGACATTATACACAGACAGACAGACATACAGATAATTTAGTAACGTCTCACCTCACATACAATACGGTACATAAAATAAATAAAACATATACAATACAAAAGTGAACCATCCATTTAGGATTATGAGAGACGATATATACAATAAAACAACATCAAATTAAATATATGTACACCTATAACGTCTACTTATTAAATAAAATGTTATACCTAGATTGTAATAAAAGCTTGCAGGTTTTGGCAGTTAAAAACATAACATCTGGATTAGACATTATAAAAGACATTTTGTCAGCATCATTAAAATTAGTAAATTCAGGACATACAACCTCACATAATGAAAGCAGATTACAAACAATATCAATATAAAGCGGGCAATGCAATAAAACATGACTTTCATCTTCCACTTGATTAATACAATTAAAACATACTCTTTCTGAAATAGGTAGATTTGTATACCGGCCGGTTTCAAGCTTTAACGGGGCGACACCACAACGGAATTTTGCTATCGCTCTTCTATAGCTTCTTGGTAATGGATATAAAACATAATTTTCGGGTGCAATAGTTGGAAGCAATACAATGAAGGAACGAACACGGCTTAATGAGCAGTATTACACAACGCTATCGAATCTTATCGAGCGGTAACGAGACATGCCTATAGATGCTAGAGAATCAGACATATTGGTTGTCAGATTATGTCAGTAACGAGGGCTCCATAATTCGTGTCATTCTATTTGATATGCTTCATTGCAGGCCTTTCACATGATTAACATCTTCCCACGGCAGAACGGAATCGTAGCAGAATCAATTTATCATGGCAGTAAATTATCTGCAGTATTTCACGTAAACAATGTACTTCCTACGTGTTGATGTGGTATCCGTGAATTAGACTGATCATGACGTTACATGGTATCAGCTTGCCTTGAAATGTAGGCTTCTATTGACTCTGATTATGTTATCTTCATGGGGAACATACATGTATCGTACAGAGGTGTTTATTAATTTCACATTAACACTTTGTGGCACATAATATATGTTATTGATAAACCTTTCTATGTATATTTGGTAACATTTTTCATTGAAAAACGTGTGGAAATAACGCCTGCCCGCGGGGCAAAGCAATGGCAGTTGAAACCATTGTCGGTCACGCTAACTTAATTTATGGCGGGCCCTTTTGGTTGTCTGGATTTCCAATAGTCTGTTCTTTTAAAATACTGTTAAATATACTGAACCGCAAAAGAAACGTCATATGTAATTGCCGTTTCAGTATGGCTCATTTTCAAATGTTCGAATATTTG
>JAVCKZ010055857.1:0-31141 GCA_034780755.1 Lepetodrilus elevatus | reverse complement strand
ACGGGTCTGGAGGCTGTGCGCTGTGTAGGAAAAGCAATATGCACGAAGCCGTTCAACGAGCAATACATGTAGGGAAATGTATTGTATTGCAGTATTCTAGCTTGAACGCATCCCAGAATCAGGATTGTGCCCACATTTTTTAGTGTTATTTTGTGAAAGATATTGACTAGTTTTGATGATTATTTCCTGTAATGAGGTTACAATACTTTTCTGAGTGATTTTATGATCACCTCTAATTAGTTAAACAAATCCACATGCAAAATGAGTTGAGCATGAAGTTGTACTCAGAAGAGTTTCGTAATCTCGGCCCCAGGTCTGTTGTCAATGATGTAGTCGTAGCAATGAGTCCTATGTTACCCCAGTCTTAGATACCGTCCACTGTTTACTACGAACTGTGTGACCAGCAAAATTTTGATATTAAACCTGATATATTATTGGTGATAAAATATCAATATCTGTCTGATATTAGTTCTCCAACAAGCGCAGCAAGCACTCATAAAATCTCTGATGAGGCACTTCTGTCTTTCAAATCCTATAAACACTCTGCATTGCTACTGACATTCATTAAATGCACAGATTCATTGGTAGATTTCTGATTTGAAATGTGTCCTGCTATTGTTTCCATATTCGTTCATAAATCTTGACCTCTGCCACCTGAAGACAAATATTTACAGTCCTACAATGGACAATGGGTGTTTAACTTTCACTTTATATACTACATGCAATAAATAAGTTTATATTTTTATTACAATAAGAGCTTTCTTTGATGCCGTGACCTTTGAGATCTTGACCCCCAAGTGCTATGTACATGGGGAGCAAAGGTCAGAGGTCATCTGGTGGTGGTTTCCACTTGTACTGACCTCTCTCAAGCAACTGTCAGTTTTATGTCTGCCCTGACTGGACTGACACAGTGCTAAGACATGAAGGAGATCTAGCAGGACATTACGTACCTTTCCTGACACGTCCTGCCAGTCGGCTTTAGTGTTAGCATCTGTATTAATTCCTCACAATGCAGACGCTTCTAAATGGTGTATAGTAATACTTTGTAGAGTGTATGTGCAAATTAATATCTTTCTTATATTACTGGTTTAACCTGTTTTGAAACTAGTTGTAAATGTGTCAAGTATTAGGTTTTGTAATGGGAACTGAAATTAAAACATTTCTGAATTTTTATTTATTAATTAATTACACTGTAACTGGAAATTGTTATGTACTTAAATGTGTCATGATGACATGAAAGTATAGGATGGGAGACTACGAGACTACTAACACATTTTGAGAGGTACCTGACGTTAGCCATTTATCAGTAATCTAAGTCTAAATGTGCTAAACAATATTTGGTACCACAATCAAAGAACTAGTTATTGAATATTGTTCAGTATTGAGTTATTTTGGAGTTATATTTATTTTATCGCCCAATACTCTGTTTTTGCAGTAGATATGCTTTTAAATACCAAGTGATGTCTATAGCAGTAGATATTGTTTAACCCAATTAGTGGTTTATTTGATTGTCCTGCCATTGTGATATTGCTACCATTGTGATGATATAGCATTGTTATGTTTGATATATTTGATATTCCAAGACACTTGGGTGAGGTTCTATATATAAATGGTTTTATTTACATTTATTTTAGTCATCAACAAAAAGAGGCTTGCTGAAGACAAGAAGCTGAACATGTCCATGGAAAAGTTCACCAAGATTTCACAGGATCACACACACAAGAAGGAAGAGGTAGAACATACACTCACTTTCTCTCACTCATGCACTCACTCATTCATTGAATGACATAATGATTAATATTTACATGAAAACATGAAACGTGCACTGTAATCATCAGCAACAATTTGACCTCCTACTAAAAACCTGTCGCGTATGGGTGAAACATTCCCACTGTAACGTAAATCACTAACTCGTTCATTCAGTCCTGGGTAATTGGAAACGGTTCCATTTCTTTTCAGAGAACAAAGAAGCGGATAGAAGACAGTTTATCACGAGAGCAGGGTGTGAAGCAGCAAGATAGAAAAGTCTTTGTTAAACAGTAAGCATGTGCTTAGAGAAATCATCAACATTAGTAGTAAGAGACATTGATTACACTGAATCATGTGGGTAGTGTAGACTTTCTGGCTGTCTAATGGTGTACTGACTATCTAACAGTATACTGGCTTAATCTAATGGTGTACTGACTGTCTAATGTTGTATTGGCTGTCTAATAGTGGTGTACTGGCTGTCTAATGATAATACTGGCTATCTAATGGTGTACTGGCTATCTAGTGGTGTACTGGCTATCTAGTGGTGTACTGATTGTCTAATGATAATACTGGCTGTCTAATGGTGTACTGATTGTCTAATGGTGTACTGATTGTCTAATGGTATATTGGTGGTCTAATGGTGTCAGGGCTCCAGACTAATCTGAGTTACTTGCTCGCAGAGCAAGTCAGGGCAAGTAGCAAAGGCACCAAAGGTGCAAAGTGTTAAAAAGTAGGTTGCCCGCAGTGCAATTTAAATTGCCCCTGTACGTCAGGAATATGTTAGTCCAGAGCCCTGGGTGTACTGGCTATCTAATGGTGTACTGGCTGTCTAATGGTGTACTGGCTATCGAATGGTGTACTGGCTATCTAATGGTGTACTGGCTGTTACAGACAACACATGGAGCGGCAGTACCGGACCAAGATCTCGCAGATTGATCTGAAGAGAGTGGAGGTGTTGAGACTCAGTCAGGAGTTTGAGGCGAAGCTGAAAGAGAAGGAGGTGCGTTTCTTTGACTGACTAACACTTTTCATTATTTCTGATGTCAAAGAAGGAATCTTGAATTGAATCTGAAGATTGTATCCAGCTTTTTATAAGTATGTGCTAACTTATTGACTTTCAGTTGGAGCAGTATCGACTCAAACAGGAGCTGGCTGAACTGGCCTTGACCTTGAATATGGAGGCACAGAAGGGGCGTGTCCAGAGATATGACTCGCATAAGTAAGTTACAGTTTCCAGGAGTTGTGGGTACCATTGAAATGTAGACGTCACCAATATCACAGTGGCTTCATTATATTTACTCCAATAGATGTTACGCAATCTGGTCATTCAGTAGTACCAAGATATTGTTGACCTGGCCCCGAGATTATGAAACATTTTGAGTACGATTTCATATCCAAGCTCAAAATTTACATGAGATTTTATGTTTTTTTTTAATATGGCCACTGTTTGGCTAGTATGTGCCACTATACAATATTTATAGAAAGGCCACTATTGCTAGTCTATCTGTGGTGTGTATTTATCCTGAGAATCTGTCTATGTACTTCTGTATCGGAGGGTTACTCTGCTGTTTCCAGAACACAGAAGAAAGACACAACATTCAGGATACACGAGAACGTCACGACGGACAAGAAGCTGGACTCCCAGCTAATGTAAGTGGCACAGTCCAGTTGCTTTCTCTTCATGAATCTTGTTATGTTTGGCTGTTGCTGTAATGCCCTTAATGGCTGTTTGGCTTGGACTATCCCCAGGGAGTTGAGATGTCAAGTAAGTACACTGATCCACTGACCGAGGTAATGAGTTACAGGATTTTAGGTGGTAGTAAAGTAAATTTAAAAAATGCCCATTTATCATTAAATGCTGTTTATAGATAACCTAGATGCTGTTTATAGATAAGCTAGATGCTGTTTATAGATAAGCTAGATGCTGTTTATAGATAAGCTAGATGCATGGATATCTCTTGTAATTGGTCTCTTTGAGTTGGTGTCAGCATGGGTGATGTTGATTGCTGGGTTTGTCTTGTGTTGATTTCTGAGGTTTGTCTCACCCTGTTGATTGCTGAGACTTGTGTTGTTTGCGTTGTTGCAGGAGGAGTGACGGGGACGGGAAGGCTGCGGAGGCACACAAGAGAAAACTGAGCTGTGACCTGTCTGTCACTAAGGTCCACCTGGACATCAAGAAGAGAGATGGTAAGAACAGACGCTGTCCAAGAATTATCTGGTTGAACAATGTCGTAGATGACAGGGATGCTTGGTAGCTTTATGATTGAGAAAACCAGTCTGTGTAGACAGCTTTTCTTAGGTGACGTAAGTATTAGAGGAGCCATGGACACACCTGTCATTAGGAGCCATGGACACACCTGTCATTCACTACTCTGACTTTCTTGGAGGATATTGCACTGTAAAACCATTAAAGAATTTGAGCCAGATTATGATAGTGTTAGTCAGTTTATTAGTTGGAGATACACTTTGGAATAGACGAGCCTTAAGTGTTCTGGCAATGTTACTGGTGACCACATGATCAGACAACATGATGACCTCTGACCTGGGATGTTGTGTCACGTAGAGCAGCGCCACCTGACGGACACCCAGATGAGGCTGGAGGACAACACCACGATCCAGCGGTCACTGAACACGGCGGCCATCAACGCCGACATGGACCTCAAGGCCAAGCAGATTGACCAGCGTCTCGAGGTGAGTGCACGGCGGCATTCTCAACTCCCTGGAGAGTACAAATATTGAGCAGTATAAGCAGGTCTTGTGAATATTTGTAGTCACTGTGGAAGTTTGCTTTCTTAATTCCATGGGAAGTAATAACAGTAATACCAGTATTGCAGACTCTTCAAGAAGTTGATCCAACAGTAATATTGTAGCTTGTATGTGAAGGAATAAGTATAATTGATCACGTGAGGGTTTGACACGGTTTTACACAATATTTCAGCACTAGCATGGGAGAATGTACAACTAGTACTGTGTAAGACTGCCGAGACTCTCTATACTAACAGGCTATGGAACATGTGCCACCCTGGCTATAACTGGCCTCTCTATGGGAAACAGAAAAGGAATGGATTTGCAATTCTGTACTGATTAGTGTCATGTCCTGTGATGATAGACAGGCAGGAATCAATGGAGCCTGATTGAGATCGCCTACGTAACTGTCCGGAGCCATGTGGGTAGGATGCCAGCAGCTGATTTATTGAAACTGAAAATGGACAATTAATTGTTAGTGTGTGGGTGACATTAACTCTCTCCATGTTGGAGGCAACCAGAGATGCCCATAAGAGCTATACCTATGCATAATCCAGTATGGAGAAGGTTAATGTGAAAGTTCACTGATGTATAGTTTACGATACATTTGTATAACAGGTCTACCATTCCACTTTTTCTCACACTATTAAGGTATCAATATAATCCTGATGATGTTTGCAGGCGCACAATGCTCGGCGTGTAACGCAGATGCAGACGCAGATGTCGAGGAAGAAGGAGAAGGAGGACTCTCAGCAGGCGGTGTGGGAGTCACGCTTCTTCAAACGCCATCTGGAGCAGCAGCGCCGCGAGCACGAGGACTCGCTCAAGTTCTTCCAGGTGGGTCAAGGTCAGGTTGTACGAGTGATGCTGGGGTCAAGGTCAAGTTGTAGGAGTGACGCTGGGGGTCACGGTCAAGTATTAGGAGTGATTTTTGTCAGTTGTCATAATGAAAGTTAGATAAAATGATTTTGTATGAATTTGAGTTTAGAGCTATTTTCAAGGTTATTTTGTCAATTTATGGCAGGAAGAAACCTGTGAGCACTGGCTGGTCCTGACAAACCAAAGATGATAACTGCCTTGACAATCTACCACTGTACTACCACCTACCCAACCTTGCTTGTACGAGTCTTATGTCATATTTAAAGTCCACAAACTTGTTTTGGCATTAAGGTTACAATCATTATGTTTGGATTTTATTTATAAACTTTCCTAAACCTTGAAAAAAAAGGTAGAATATTAATAAATGAACGAGCGCCGGAAGGACGAGAGTTTTCCCAGTGCATGTGTCCGGGCGCCCAGATGCTCAGTACACATGTGTCAACTGAAGGCAGGTTGTCAGCCCAAACTTCTCCATTCACACCTGACTGGTGTGTCTTTACTGCCGTTTTATGCCTGCTACAAGGTGATACATTACACGGCTAACCACATGTGGCATGTCACCACACCAAGCATCACAGCAGCTTTACAGGCTTGGAAATTGATAATTTTATGAAGAAAAAAATATATATTAATTCTTCATTGAAAACATCTTAACACTGTTGTGAAAATGTGAATACATTCCTCAAGAAGGATAACTTCCCATTAGACTGGCACATTAGGATTATGGACTTTACCTCCTGATGGGAAAACATATTGAAAACATGTAGAATCTGTTGACCTCTATCAAGTAGTTCTTGGTCCGAGACATGAATATTTCATCAGCCCCGAGATTACGAAACTTTTCTGAGTACGATTTCATGCTCAACTCAATGATTTGTTCATAAAACGCCATGTAATCTGAGTTTGAGCATGAAATCATACTAAAAATGTTTTGTAAGATCTTATCTTGGCTTTATAGTTGTCGTCTTGGCACAATCAAATATTATATAATAATGCATACTTTTAGACTGCTCATCTCAAAACTCAACTAACATGAACACAAAATCCATCAAACAACATCTATTTAGATTTTGTTTGCAAAATATTTCATTATTTTCTGGTTAGGTCATCACTAAATTGAAGAAATGACTTTCAAATAATCTTTTGAAGAGAACATCTCAACAATTTTGACGTAAACACATTTTTGAAGTAAATGCATCATTTGTCACATCATGAGTCATAGCCAGATATTATTTTCAGAAAATGGTGGACAAGGCTGAGGAGACGGAACAGTCGCTGTTCACCAGGGTGCGGAATGCGGAGTACAGTCGTCAGAAGCAGGAGCAGTCCGTGCGTCGCCTCCAGAACCAGTTGAGAGACGTGAAGAAGATCAACTCCATCAAGCTGAAGCAGGAGATCGCCGACCGTTACCAACAGGAGCAGGAGCTGGAGCAGAAACTGCTCAGAGAGAAGGCCGAGCTGGACAAGGTGAGTACTTGCAATACTTCACCTGTGAGTCCTGGCTGTCTGACATGAGTACTGGGTGAGTACTGGCTACACTTCACCTGTGAGTACTGGCTGTCTGACCTGAGTACTGTGTGAGTACTGGCTATACGACCTGTGAGTACTGGGTATACTTCCCAGTCTGTAATGCCTGGCAAACATGATGTTGTTTTGACATCAGAATCAAGGGTAAGCTGACGTCAAGGGTATGCTTACTTATCAAGTAACATCATTGGTATGTTTACTTATGAAGTGATGCCAAGGGTGTTTCTATCGCCAGTCTAGAGCATCACCATTGATCACCATCCACAGTATCTTATATTCATGTACTACTTAGATTACATCTGTGGATGAACCTCATACAAATATAAATGATTTCACTACGTACATAAAGATTATATCGTGGAACATTGTATGATATCCTATTAATATTAAGCTATATTTTATCTCCAATCAAGAGCATTGTAGATTAGGAACCAATCAGACCAAAGACAACTTATGTTATTAACTTATCTACATTCTAAGAAAATTATGATAAAAGATTCATTTTAGCTATTCATCACACATTTGTTGTAGCTATACTTCTTAGAAACCAGTATTGTAGCCACTTCAATATACTTATTTATTTATTACCATACACAATTATTATAGCCACTATATTCATTATTGGAAATTAAGAGTAGAATGTCCTTATTTAATGAGGTTCTGTGTAAAGTTTACACCGTACATTGTGTGTTTGGCCCAGTTAATCACAGCCTCTGCTAGTCTCTGATAGTCTGCTAGTCTCTGATAGTCTGCTAGTCTCTGATAGTCTGCTAGTCTCCTGTACAGTGCTCGATGTCCTCTCCACCAGGAAGCATGTCGGACATGGAGGTGATTTGTCGCAGATTTACGATATTGACTCTATCCAGGGGAAGGGTGGGTTAGATTATAATCTGCCAATCAGAGGCCCGGAGTGGAGTACATCAACAGTAAATTGAAAAATACAGCCAGCATTTAAACTAGTATCCCCAACAGCCTGCCTTGAACCAGGCCCACACAGGCTGATTGGGAGCCCGACCCGTAGTCCTACAAATAGGCTGGACACGTGTAGAAAGTAGTAGTCCTTGCTGCGTAGTCATAGAAAGTAGTAGTCCTAGTTACTCTTTAGCCTAGTCATAATGTGAGAATCTGATTCTAACATGTACAGCACAACCTGTATAGTGTTCAAGACTAGTTGATCTAAGACTAATAGTACTTGACATGCTAATCTACAGGTATTTGCCGCATGTTAATCCAAGAGTATTTCCTAGGTTAATTTAGGAGTTGTTGACATGTTAATCTAGTAAGAGTATTTGTCTTTGTAATATGAGAATACTTGCCATGTTAACCTGAGAGCATGTTTACTTGAGAATACTTGACATTAATTTGTGAGTACTTATTATCTTCAGCCCTGTTATTCTCAGAGTACTTGCTGTGATAATCCATGTTAATTGCTGAGTAGGACAGGTGGTAGCGCAATGTTAAAATGGTGGGACTTCGGAGCCAAAGGTCTCAGGTTCAATTCTGCCCCAGGAGTCTGGCATCAGTATTCATGAACATTACTTTTATGACGTGATATTGATAGGACGCGCTGTCTGTAGAGTGGCAATGCAGATATCATCCTTGGTCTGTCAATACCAGCCGGTGCTCACAGGTTTTCTGCAACATTCAGCGCTACCGATGTTGCAAGTTTCTCCTCCCCTCAACTGAAGTCATGATATTAGTGAAAGAATCTAGACCCTAAACCCTAATTTAAAAATAATATATTTAAATTTGAGGATACTTGAGATCTTCCTTTGAGAATAGTTAACATGTTAATCTCAAGTAGCTGTGTATACTTCCTCTATTAGCCCCATATATACATGTATATCATCTAGCTTTGCTTGTATGAACTGTGTGTATCATCTTTTCCTGGCTGTATTAGCATGAAATATGTGAATATGCAATTTAGACAGAATCCGCCACCTTTCTAAATCTATGTCCTGTTTATTGTGGTGTTAACCTATATCTTGATGTTCAGACAGGTTTATTATCGTCAAGTGTTGCGTTTAGTATCTGGGTCAGGAAGAGGTACATTAAATTAGTTTTTATGAAATGGTGGCTTTCTGCACATGTGTGTGTTTTCTTTTACAATGTCTAGGTAATGTACGTAAGTGGAAATGTGAAATAGTATATCCTTGTAAATGTATTTTGTATTTCTTTTCTCGCAAGTATTTTTTTTAAACACAATATATGCTTGCAATATTTTGTTACTAACATTATGATTGCAACTCTCTTATTATTCACAGTATAGACTTGCAGGTATCTTGTTATTAACAGTACACTATCAAGACTATTGTCATCTAGATTCCACTTGCAAATATCTTGTCATTAACTGTATTCTGAAAGTCTCTTGCCATCAAAGCCTTCTGAATAATACAACGTTTTCAATTCCTTGTTAACACCACTGTTCCCCTACGTCCAGGGTGGCCGTCATATCTCCTTGTGATCAGCTCCACGCTGAAGCCCCCTCTATAGCCCCCTCTATAGCTCTCATTTAGGCTCTTCACTGCTCTTGAAGTGTAGTCCGCAGACTATGTCAAGCCAGTCAGATGTGACTGCTGACTATTATCTGACTCAGTTTGGCCGTACCTTAATTTCTCTCCTTTATTTGCTGACTTTTGTGGTTAGTGACATATTAACTGAAGCAATGCTTGACTCTGCATATGCTAACAGATAACTAATTAATTAATAATTATTGTTTTACGCCACTTGTAGTAATAGATCAACCATGAGAGTTTTCCAACTGGTGTTACAGTCAAGCTTCTCCAACTCTTTTATTGCAAGCTTAGTACCAGAATACAACCTAAGCAATATGAGTACCAGAATACAACCTAAGCAATATGAGTACCAGAATACAACCTAAGCAATATGAGTACCAAAATACAACCTAAGCAATATGAGTACCAGAATACAACCTAAGCAATATGAGTACCAGAATACAACCTAAGCAATGTGAGTACCAGAATACAACCTAAGCATTATGAGTACCAGAATACAACATATCCAATATTTGTACCAGAATACAATGTGTTCCATATTTAAGTACTAGAATACAACATGTGCAATATTATGACCAGAATACACATGCAATATTGGTACCAGAATACAACATATATATGCAAACACATACAATTTTAGTACACTAGAGTAGAATACAACATGCAAAAATATTCAATATTAGTTATTGTACCAGAATAATTTATTAATCAAATAACTGACAATACTGCGGTACTGATAAACTATTTGTATATTCACTATTAATTTACCGCCCTGTTCAGTGTTTATATTTCCTGTGAGATTAACTGAGATTAACTCGTGGTTTAGGTCATGTACCAGTAATACCAGTGCTGCCATCCTAGGAGATGTATGTCTGTATATACCAGTGGCAGTTACACAGTGGGCCAGATGTCCAGGAGACACTTTCATACCTTCAGTCCAATATCAGATTTGTAACTATGCTAGTAAGAGTTTCTATACATGCAGTGTTGCCGTCGTATACCAGTTGTTTAGTTGTTCTCCCAGTGAGGTATATGGTGCCTGACAGGATGAGCTGGTAATGCAAATGCTAAGCTTCTATTCCTGGATTGTATGATCCCCAAGGAGTTGAGGAGGTAACATGAGTGCGCACTGATCCCTTGACCAGGAGTACTGCTAAGCAGCAGCACATTGGAAGTTATAACTGTCAATTTGTTCTTTCTTTGAATTAGCATTCTTGAAATTTATCATTGACTGTCATCGGCTCATCATAGCTTTAATTGTGGTAGCAGATCTGCCATTACTTCTAATAGTGGCAGAGTGTAGCACAGTGGTAGCAGATCTTCCATTACTTCATAGGGGCAGGTGGTAGCAGATCTGTCATTACTTCATAGGGGAAGAGTGTAGCACAGTGGTAGCAGATCTGTCATTAATTCATAGGGCAGGTGGTAGGACAGTGGTAGCAGATTTGCCATTACTTCATACATCAAAGGTATGTGTATCATTAACTGGGATTTAGAACTTAATAACAAAATGCATTATTCAACTCAAAGTTTGAAGACTCAGTGTGTTTTCTGGTCATGTGGTCTGAAGTCTGACAAAGATGTTTGATCTTCACATCTGATGTCAAAGGACTGTCAGTATTTTCTGATAAGCATCACACTGTTTTCTGCACCAACACACATAAACACACATAAACACACATACCCTTACTTTCACATCCTAATAGGGAGCTGCCATTTCACATAAAGAGAGTCCATAATTTATTACATGTCCTCTAGATTAATGTTACGTCTAATAATGAAAGACTCGTTTATCTGTGTTGAAAGAAACTTGGTTGGCCTCTGATACGAATAGAATGGACTCTGTGATAGCGTGCGTATAAAGGGTCTGTTTATGAGGCCCCACTATGCGGTATGATACTTAGTGTCCGTGCTATGACCTACGACAGATTACAGTCCTGTCCACGTTAGCCATGATAGCAAGTTCTAATGGTCTTCCATTAGTTTCTGATGGTTTTCTTTTAGGTATAGATGTCGCAATTATTGCCAACATGTTTGAAAACTGTGGCCTTGTTTTTGACTGTCTTAATAGTCATAATGTCTTTGTGCTGTAGTAAAATCCTGTCTTTGTAGTGTATGTAAAATAATGTCTGTATTTTGTTGGTAAAATGTCAAGTCAGAGACTGTAAAGTGGTAAGCTATCTCTAGTAGATAAGACTTTATTACAAAATGACAGTCACATGTCGGTACAGAATGTATATTGGTATTTACCTGTTCTGAAAGTTAGTAGGTAACGCTTTATTCCTAATTGATAGTAAAATGTCAAGTTACAGAATTTACATTAGTAAACCATGTTTGAATGTTAGTAGGCTAACAGTTTATGGTCTAATATCAAGTTACACAGTGTCCATTGGAATGTGAATATAGCTAGCAGTTATAGCTAGCAGTTCTGCAGACATTGAGCTCAGATATTTCCCATTGAGAAAACCTGGTGTATTTACCCTGTTCTAGTGAGAACTTATCTCTGCAATGTACATTGATCACGGAATGTTGGTGCAGCGTGTGTGACCTCAGGTCGGATGTCGAGTGTACGGTAGTCGATTCTTTCTCTTCCCCCGACTAAGTCCTGTTTGACAGACCCACTCTAGGGATTATAGCCAGCCAACGGGTGGAGGTGGCGACATGCCAGCCTCGTAAACCACGGCAATAACTGTACGAGTCTATTTCGCTGGAGTTGCTTCACTTCAAGTGGATTGTCCCATGTTGTATTGACTTCTGTGGTCTGACCTTCCCCGGTAGATAGACCTGAGTGTGTGCTTTTATAGTAGGAAAAAATAGGTAATTTATTATAAACATTATAAATGGATAAGTGGAAATGTTCTTTTCAAGTACGTTAATATTTCTGACAATAGAAATAGGCAGAGAGATCAGAATTAGAAGACTAGTAATAGCTCTAAAATGATTGGGATGTAAGAAACACATTTTTATCACTACATAAATACATTAATTGTCATGAATACACACACACTTTCTTATGAATGTGGATGTACATTGTTATGAATACACATTATATTGTTATGAAATCCTCAAGTACATTTTTATGAATATACATATTTTGTTGTCTACAGATATTGTTATGAACATACGTATGTTCAGTGATTTTTTTGATATATTGGGAATGTCTCCTGTTTTACTGACGTAGCTTCAGACTCGACTGCATGCACTACCACAGCTCCTATGTCAACTGATGGTCAGATGTAGATATCACAGCGTAGCTTTAAGATAGTGTACTTCATCTGTCTGTGGGCGGCAGTGGTGAGACTACAGTCAGGAGGCAGTGGAGGTGAGGCATGTGATGGCCTGGGAGGTCTACTTCACTGTCACCCTGCTTTACTATAGTGTGACTACATCTACATGCCTACATCTTTACTATAGTATGACTACTACATGCCTGCATCCTTACTATAGTATGACTACATCTACATGCCTGTGTCATGTTATTGGAGAGAAGGTCTGCAGTTCTAGCTTGTACACATGTTGTATATTCTTGCACAAGATAAAATACCACTACATGTCATATTGGTATTGGGAATGTTGGGAGTGTCGTACTGTTGGATGTTGGGAGTGTTAGGTCTTGTAGTGTTTGGTGTTGTACACATATTCAGTGACATAGGTCCAGTTGTGCCAAGACCTCTACAAATCTACAAGTTAACAAATATGACATTGATTTGTAGAGAAATGCAACCTTCTGTAAGTCTGTCATTGTATACGCTGGCAAAATACCATAGCACATTCCACGGATCCAGCTGATGATAGATATTTAACAGGGAGTTAACACCTTACTGCTCCATATTTATAGTAATCCCAGGTAACGACCGTCTCTCATTTAATGACTAGCTAGAATTTCTTACTTCCATTATTTTGTTGATTTGAGTTTAATAGTCCTGCAAATGTCGCCAGCCTAGATCTTGTGGAACGATCTATCACCAGCGGATCATATCGTATTTCAACCGGGTTGTCTGTCGTCACTATCTGACACTGTTTGATGGCACTGTCTGATGGCAGCACTGTCTGATGACAGCACTGTCTGCTGACACTCCTTGGTAGGAAACTCAGACTGGTGTCACCCTATTGCAGTAGTCAGCCTTCAACTGAATGATAAATGTGCAATTCTTGCTTTGCTTGGGGGTGTAACTAACGACTTGTGGTATAATTTAGGATATCTATAATGGACCTGTTGGACTGTATATCACACTGAGATTTAATATTGCACCACATATCCAAGTTAAGACATGTTTTTTTTTCTCTCACAGTAAATGGATGTTATCACCTGACATTGTGACATGATGTTTTCCTTAGTGACCCCCTACTATGGGTTCGACTGATTCATTAGCCAATAGAACGGTCAGCCACCCACAGTTCCTGTCGCCACGCCTTCATAAACACGCGGTATCAGGGTCAGAATGTCGGCACGTGTTTACACGGCCCCCTGCTCCTCGCGCTTGTTGTTTCCCAGCGGAGACAAACATTTGGCTATCAGTTTTTATTGTCAAACAGAGAATTAATGTATATTCTTAGTCTACAACTTATGCACATTGAAAACACACTACAAAGGCTGGCATGATGTGTTGATAGTGATGTCACATTTATGGTAATCTATGTGTGGAGAAAACATTAATTGAAGATGTCACTTTGACTTTTAGTTTGACTTTTAGTGTAATAAGTCCCCAAATAGGGACAATATGCCTATTTAAGTGACGCACATGTCAGAAAGATCTGGCCTTGAGATTAAGAAATTTCTTTAAGGACTATTTTCTTTTCTTAACTCAAAGTTTCATTCACAAATCTCCAGAAAAAGCGTCGTAATCTCAGGGCCAGATCTCTGATTTAAATAATGTATCTAGTTCACTTGATACCGCCGGTAATATATGAAGATTTGTGTAGGATTATACAGTAGATAGACATCAGTCGTACAGGGTGTTAACAAGTTTTCCCTACAGTTGTACGGGGTAGAAATAGGTTATCTTTCAGCTGTAAACAGGGTGTAAACAGGTTATCTTTCAGCTGTACATGTATGGATGACATATTCCCACTGTGTCTAAAAAATACCAATTCAATGAATGAAGCTGTACACGGTATAAACAAGTTATGTTATTGAAATGTACTTTGAATATACAGGATATATTTCAGTTGTAGAGGATATAACAGGTCAGTATTCAGATATTGAAAGTTGTTGTGCAGTCTGTCACAGGAATAGGCACACAACACTGTAGTCAGAAGACCTGCTCAGTATTCAGATGTTGAAAGCTGGTGTAGGGTATTAGGGTATCCTAGATGCCGATACTGAGGTAGGGTATTAAGGTATCCTAGATGCCATACTCAATTTCAATTGTTCTCTTGTCAGTGTAAACTCAACCTTTATGTAAACAGTGGCTCATCACTTTCCACTTTCTGTAGTCTTGTAATCCACTCTCTGTAGTCTGGTAATCCACTCTCTGTAGTCTGGTAATCCACGTGGATTATGGATCTGCTTTTATTAGTGCAGTACTATCTGAAATCATTCTTTGATGTCTTAGGCCAGTTTTTGATAAGATTTATGTCAGCTAGTCACCTGGGTCATCATATTGTAATTCTAAATGTACAATCTGACAGTGTACTTCTAAGAGGTTCTTGAAATTAAACTGTTATTTAATTTGGTGTGTTATCCTATGGCAGAGCTAGACAATCTATTATCTGTGGTTATATCTCGTGGTGTAGCACTGTTATAGGCATGCTATCCTGGTTTGAAATTGGCCCACAGACATTTACAATTATATTTCTTTTCATTTTGAAAATTGAACTTTTTAACTCTCTCACTACTGGATTAGACAGACATTGCTCTTTTAGGGCATCTCCTGTTGCATACACTGATACAGTATGGAGAGAGGTACACTCACAGAGAGAGGAGAGCTACATGAAGCTACATCACCGTCACTGTTAACCCTTTACCCTCTGTTCCAGGTACACTCACAAAGAGAGGAGAGCTACATGAAGCTACAACATCACCGACAGCTGATGATGGAAGACAAGCACCTTCTGCAAGAACACGAGAAACAAAATATCAGACTAGCTCGCATCGGAGCAAAGACGGACCTAGTTGCCACGGACCTCTACTAGCCATGACCTACTGTGATCGCCTGTACAGTACGTGTGTCACTACAGTACGTGTGCTGTAGCCGTCACTAAGCATGTTTGTCATTGCGTGATATCTACATGTTACTATACGATGCTGACTGGAGCAGTAGAGTGAGCTCCTCAGCGCCTCTGTGCCGAGAGCAGAACGAGACTGTTAGTGGCTGGATTCAACACGGACCCACCGACATACAAGAATAGTTTGTGTCAATATGATTGCAAATTTTGTCGATCTCTTGACATTCATATTCTAACTTAGTGTCTGGAATGAATGGTGTATGATACAGTATTACTATATATGTATTCAGTCAGTCACATCATAGGTTTACAATAGACGGACACACAGTTATTGTTCAACTATTGCAGTGAACCGCTGGTGGTACAAGGATTCATGTCTGGTTTTCTTGTAGAATGTATGACTGTTGTATGGATGGAGTGAGAGATGTCTGGTGGTTTCTAAATCCTATTTTCGTATTTCGGTTCATTCCTCCTATTACAGAAAACGTGTCCTAGCCCTGGAAGAGAGCTGTACAGGGCCAGGCCTTGTTATTGAAGAAACAAGTGATTCTTTGAGAAAGATGTCATATGCTAGGGTACTGCATCTCAAACTACATATTTCACCTATGGGTGAAATATTCCCACCGCGACGTAAAACATTAATTCAATCAAAGAACCAACCAACACAACTATTCTGGCTACATGTTCTTTTCCTACCCATTTGGTTAGGACAGGAACCAAACTCTAGGACAGGAAAGTAAGACTGACAGTAGCCAAACTAGGCCAGGGATGTAAGACTGACGGTAGCCAAACTCTAGGACAGGAATGTAAGACTGACCATAGCCGCCAGTAGGACAGGAATGTAAGACTGACGGTAGCCAAACTCTAGGCCAGGGATGTAAGACTGATGGTAGCCGCCAGTAGGACAGGAACCCAACTCTAGGACAGGGATGTAAGACTGACGGTAGCCAAACTCTAGGTCAGAGATGTAAGACTGACAGTAGCCAAACTCTAGGACAGGAATGTAAGACTGACGGTAGCCAAACTCTAGGACAGGGATGTAAGACTGACGATAGCCAAACTCTAGGACAGGGATGTAAGACTGACGGTAGCCGCCAGTAGGACAGGAACCCAGCTCTAGGACAGCAATGCCACTCAAGTACAGGAATTTACCAGTACAGAAACCAGCCATAGGACAAAAACCAACAATAGGACAGGAATGACCAACAGGACAGGAACCACCACTAGGACATGAACCACCACTAGGACATGAACCACCACTAGGACAGGAACCACCACTAGGACAGGAACCACCACTAGGACAGGAACCACCACTAGGACAGGAACCACCACTAGAACAGGAATAGACATGGAACTGTGATGTTTTGTACAAGTAAATGCAGTGTGAATGAAGTGTGGAACATCATGAAGATATTGTTTGATACATAATATTTCTCATGTTCATTTCCAAATGATTATGAAATAATGTTGTCCTTGTGCTGCCAGTACTGACACCATAGAATAAGCTTGACTAGTTAGTTGTACTAACACTATACAAGTAGTAGGATATTCAGCTGCACTATATTTTACCTAACCAAAATTAAGAATTATGAATCTTTTCATTAATAAAACAATTCATTACTATCATAAAACATGTTATTAAGGAAATATTATTTTATGTAGAGGGGCAATGTCTGAAAGATTGAACAAGCAAAAACATTTTGGACATGCTAATGCACTCCTTTACACGTTTGACATTTTACACAGTTATCCTGTCTTTCTAACTTCATCCCTCTACATAAAATAAAATAAATATTTTTTTTGGTTATTCATTCCATAAAGTATTTACCGAGATAATCTAGCAAATAGGGATATCAATGCATTTCATGTCAAACTATAAGAACTAGCAAAGCTAAAACTAATTTAACAAATGTCTTTGATCATAGGAATGGAATAGGAAATTCTTTGTTAGATAATTGAAGTGGAAATTTTCATCATTTGATGTCAGAATGATTTTACATCTAGAAACACACATGGCCACCCATACACTTTGAATTATAATTGAACTGTTCACTTTTATGCAACACATCTATGCTCATGTATAATAGCCATCTGTAAAAGGTATAAAAGAACAACTATATGACCTATTAAACAAGGCTTTATGATATATAAATGTTAATAGCTCTGCAAGTTCAAGGAACATATTATTAATGGGAAAACCATTATCGTAAACTTCCAGAATAATAGGATTATTTACAAACATTCACTCGAATATCGTTTCTGGCCTTTCTGACAAGAAACGAAGTACACCAACTCAAGCTTTGTCCATTCCAACCCTGGCTGTAAGAAGCCGTCCTGAGATGTCATGTAATGAAAGCAGTAGTAAACAGCCAGTATTATGAAAGCAGTATTTAGACAATCCATTAGATTTCTGTTATTACTGGGTGATTATTTTGTGTGCCAAATTATATAGCCAGCAGTGTAGTACTGGCAGACTTATGAATGTTCACCAGGCATCCACCAGTATAGTACCCAGGCTTGTATCATACCCAGGCTTGTATAGTACCCAGGCTTGTACCTAGGCTTGTATCGTAGCCAGGCTTGTACCCAGGCTTGTATAGTACCCAGCTAGCTCTCTGGCTTTCAACTGTGATATGATTTGTATTTCCATATTGAAAATAGTAAAAGTGCCGTGTCAGTGGAGCAGTGTAATGCACAGCAATACACTTGTATAAAAGAGGTTTTAGAAAAAATAAATTATTTTCATTTTTAATTTAGAAAAATATACTAGTAATGTATTCTTTTTAGCATATGAACTCATATTAGGCCATGCAGATCTGCAATACATTGATTAGTCAATATTGCAATACAGTTGAAACTGATACAAGTTTGGCGTTTACGAGATTAAACATTTAAAGATGGTGAGACACTGTACTATATAGATGTACTATTGGTGTACTATAGATGTACTATATAGATGTTATGGAGTATGTATGCTGTGTTAGCGATGTACACAGCTCTGAGCTATTGGATCCACATTGCTTCCATTTGCTTCCACTCCTGCCAACATTTCTTTTATGCTTTATTATCATTGCAATGGCGTTGATGTTCCTTGACAGCAATGTTCACAATATTTTAATAGTCATATTGAGCATGACAACTTAACATGGTTGCATCAACTGTTTAGCAACATTCATTGTGTTATGGTAGTATCCCTCTGACTAGCCTGTAGGTTATTATTGCAGTAGGATATAACAATGTAGAAAGCTTTACATCACAATTTAGTGGTTTGCGGTGGTTGTGCTAGTGTGTGTGTATGCTTGCTTGTTTACCTAAAGTATTATCCATATATATATATCCTGTTATGAAATTCAGTCAATGATTTGTATCTCCACATATCTAGACGGGTATTTAATCTTTAAGGTTTGCGTTGATGTGTACAGCTGGAAACTAAATGTCTGATGTAAAGAGCGGCAATGTTGGGTCGACGCCATTCCTGTGGTCTGTCGCTGTCTAACCATGCTCATGTGCTGATCACAGATGTATTGATATTTATTTAACAATCATATCATTAATTGTATTGCCTATTTTCCATTTTTTAACCAATGTATGTACAATCATGTGACCTTGAGAACTAATTCTGATTTATTAAAGTACTGTTGTTACTATTACATGTGTGTTAACCTATCTCTGTTGTGAAATATATCACTTTATGGATTTAGCAGAAAGAAGTGAATAGGCTACATATAGGTTATATTTTCACAAAACATGACAGATTTTCATTAAAGAAATGAGCATTTAAATGATAATGATATTAAATCTAAAAATACCATTTTATCTTTCAAATATTTTTTATTTCTTGCAAACATGACAATTTCCACATCAATATACCTGCAAAAGGAACTTGCATTTTCCATTGTTACTGCTCTTGAAGAAGCCAAAGGAGTAAAGTATTGCCTGTGTATTTTATAGTGTGTTTTCTGCTGATGTGCGGGTCTCCCAGGCTAAGTGCTATTAATACTTACACTCGCGATTTTCTACATGTTGGATTTGTTAAATCTTTGTTTTGTTTGTTAAGATTGCTGTACTGTTTTATGCACAGTGGTTCTATATGTCCGATCAATTTCAGGGTCTTGCGATGGAGTGATGGGTCTGTTATGTCATGTCTTTAGCCCACTGTTGTGGTAGGACCAATGTACCACATCATGAAGCATGTCCGTCCATTTGTTCTACACCTATTGTGATATCTTTAACTTTTTTTAACTTTTTTATTTGAGGCCAGGGCAGATCTAGGAGTTGAACAGACACAATGTAAATACGATGTGACACGGACACAATGTAAATATGATGGGAGTGGTGTGCAGCATGCGAATAAACACAAATAAATCAATCATGCATTGATTATTCGCCTTTGTCTTTTGTCCTGACTGAGTTGTAGAAATGATTGAGTGAGTTTGTGGTTGAAGGTTTGAGGAAAACCTATAGCATCTATGTGACACAGTATTGCCAGCATTTCTAAGTAATAGACATGTAACTACATCACTTGATTGGTCCTCCTGAATCCTCGCACCACAGCGTTCCATGTTGTACCCATGGCACACATCTAGCGAGAAGCTTGTGCAGGCAGCCAACCAATGAAATCGATTTCCCAATGAATTTTCCGTGAAAAATCTATCCAATGAAATACATGTTGATATTATCATTAGCTTATGAACTGCTAGCACACGTTTCTCGCCAGGAGTACGTCATGGAACAAGTCCTGAGTGCAATAAGTACCACTGTGGTGCGAGAATGGTCCTGTAACACTTCATATATGGGGCGGGTTGTAGAACGTTTATTGTTTTTGTCTTGTAGTGTAAAGTCTAGTCAGACTGCCAGTAGCGTATACATAACTAGGATTATCTTCCTTCTATTTCACATTATGGAAAGGAGACATTAGTAATTCTGTTTTGTTAGGAAAACATTGGATTTAATGTCTAAAATTTCATAGCATAAATATTTGTCATGCTTAGGCTGTTTGACTGCTCTTGAGAAGGAAAGATCTGAATTAGTTTCAATGAAGTGTTTCACCATAGCCATGACCAACAGACACCTCTAAAACAGAAAGTGATTTCGCAGTCTTGTTTGTGGTAAAGATAACAAGACATATTGAAGGGATTTTCGTGTCAAAAGCAGCTTGAGCCACGTGACCACTACTTGAGGGTAAGGTTTCATTCCCTCGGTGGCGACACGGTGGGATGAAGTGAAATCACGCGGTGCTGTCGGGTCGGGCAGACAGGAGACGTAACTGGAAGACGGATCAGACCGACATCACTCCAAATACGAAGTCTGAATAGGATTTGATGGACAGGTCTGGAGAGGCTCCACATCCGTAAACTGCCCTCAAAACGATGGTACTACCATGTTACCACCAAGCTGCTCTTAAAGCAAACGATTTAAGGGCTAAACGAAGGTGTTGTTTATTTGATTTCTTATAGACTGAAACCTCTTGGACTAAACCCCCTAATATGAATCCCCTTGACGAGAGGACCTGTATCACATCGCTGAAACTACACCTTGGATGTAAGATATTCGGTCATAAATCACCATTCATCTCCGTAAATGAGAAGTTCTACACACAGATCGTACCTGGAACTGAGATACAGTGTGGGGGTATTGGACTACCGTCAGGACAAAGCTCCTAGCATAACACTCTGAACTACCATCAGGAAAAAGCTTCTAGTGTAACTCTCGGAAATACTGAACGTTACCTCTGCTTAGAATGAACATCTCAAGACGTACACGACTGCCCACCTGACACAGTATCTCGGCAAACACCTCCCTGTACGTCAATGACAGACTTCATCGTGTCAGTAGACAGCTTGTGCGACTCTGCATCTTTGTCTGCACCTTCTCCTGATGGTTTAGCACGTGCTACTCTGAGTAATGCAATGGCACCCCATCGCTTAGGAGTTTGACCACCCCATCGCTTAGGATTTCCTCAGAGTTTGACCACCCCATCGCTTAGGATTTCCTCAGAGTTTGACCACCCTGAGTCTGGATGAGATAGCAAGAGAAGCACGAACTATGAGTGAGGAACACGTCTTTACAACATTGACAGCTATTGTTGGTCTTGAAGACTAAGGCCGACAGTAGGAACGTTATAAACAGAAGGTGAATATGTTCGTGGAATTCTTAAACTATCCCCATAGTTTCCTTACAAATGCTATTGTATTTGATGTCGTCATACAGTTATAATTTACAGTGATACCATGTATCTGTGGCCTTGTGGGGAAACGCTCAACTGGGTACCAGGTAGGAGACACAAGTGACACCACAGCAAACTTACTCTGCCGTAATTCAAGGTTCCAGGTGTATGATCACGATCAGTGTAATCCCAGTCCCTTTATGATGGCTCCTCCAGATCACTACGGCCTGGCTTTACTCGGGTATCTGACACCACATGTAGCAGACCGTGCACAGCAATGCTCCGCACATCCGTGTAAAGTCTGTAGTTTGCTCAACTCGGGTCTCGGGGTAAGTCCTACGCAAATGACAGGTAGTTGTCTGTAAACACGTCTGTCAAGCTAAGGAGCCGACTGTCAATACCGCAAATTGTTGTGTGCCTATGGGAAGCACGCTTTGATATGCACAGCGAGGATGATTCGGGTCTGGACCTTTCAACCTGACAATGCGTCGTGTCTTCAAGTGAGATCCGGATACCCCTAATTAGCTTGACTTCAGCCTCTCACGGAAAACTTATTCTTAAACTGAAATACAAATGCAAATTCTCGTTACTTGGCATATTCTCATCTCTAGACTCTACATTAACCTGGTCTACTTCATACTTAATACTATGCATATTACCTGTCGATCATATCTCATTGTACTATTTAAATGTATATCTACAAGCTTCTTTAGTCATTACAATGACAGCCAGTATCAGTGTATGCAATATCATTTAATGAAAATCATTGAAGTTATTATCATAACATAATTGCATCCGCTCCATTGTTTCGTAACGTTTTGGGTTTACTGGTCCATTGAAGCATGTTCTGCACTAGTAATGTTTTCCATTCTTATTCTGTGAATATGGTTTCTATGCGGACAAGAACACGCCAGTCTAGAGTAGAGAGGTGGTTCGAGAACAACGGAACAGACTCACGTATCCTTTCAACCGGCATAAATGGACGTCGAGCGTAAACATCTACTGTATGTTTGATGACGTCAATCCAACCCAAATCGCATCTGAACAAATATCTAAGGTTTTCTGTAAATGTACGTCCACCGTATTCAGACCAGGAAATTCAGTTCTAACAGATCACCGTCAATCCCATTGCTGTCGTCTTCATATATCGCCGAGCCATCCAGAAGTGCAGTAGATTGACAGACTATCGAATACGGCTTTTATATTTATAGGACAAAGGATTTCTTTAGCCAATACTACAGAGAAAGCAGCACCATGGACTAGACTGTTTACCTATTACTAATCTCTAGCCTTTTGCCCTTTCATGTTTTTGTTCTGCTGTCTATTCTATCCATCTTCCACTCCGTCTTCCACAGTAGACACGCCTTGTATTCGACGTCGCTATAAACCACCGGGAGCCTCAAGGCCTGCAGTCAAACATACGTAACCTTACGGAAACGCCATCTCACGTTTTCTGAATAGACTGTTGGCACTTAATATGAGACATGGCGTCTGTAGACTACTCCCAGCTCAACTAAAGACTAATGCCAGCGCCACTGTAAGAAGAACTATTCACATCAGACACACATTGGTGTTTCATGAATCTGCCCATGCTTCGTATTGAGTTGATGGACGGGGAATGGCGGCAGCTACCAATGAATCCACAGAGACAAATGGTACAGGTTTCACCAGCACGCCCAATGACTGTCAATAGTGGTGCCAACATCATGGCACACGTCACAGCAGATTTAATCGTAGTACTTAATATGTTTATTTATAGTGTGAGGAGAGTCTCCATGTCTAGTACACTGCAAGGCCGAGGATGTCTCCAAGATGGTGGTCATGCCACAGTCGGAGTGAAACGACTGACCAACTCTCTCTCCACCAACAGACCAACTCTCTCCACCAACAGACCAACTCTCTCCAGACCAACAGACCAACTCTCTCTCCACCAACTGACCAACTCTCTCCACCAACTGACCAACTCTCTCCACCAACAGCCAGCATACATTTACTGGCGTCGGTTTCGTATACCAACTCCATTGGGAGCATAATGAATGTTTGCACCTGAAGCAATGGATGTCAATCAATATGAACTGATTTTGCTTTTCCTTACCGCCATGTCGTCATGGTTTATGACATTGTGAAAGACGAGTTTTGTGTCTTTGAATACCAGGGTATCTATCCACGAAGCTATCGTATGCTCTCTTAGTGGGAAAGAGAGCTTCGTGAAAGGATATCCTGATGAATAGCACCATATGTATACATGTATCCGAATTTTGATCCACACAACTATTTTCAACTAAAATTGTTTGGTTATTCATCATAGAATTTGACCTGCATTCCCATGCATGCTGGGCTTCCATTCAAGGTTTGTTTGGTATGTTGTCCTGCAGACGTGTTCCTATCACAGATAAAAACAACTATTGTTTTAAATTACAGTTTGCCTAAGTGGGAGGCTCGTTATGATGACACAGTGTTAAAGATACGCAGTATAAACATAGCCACACGACCACAGCGTCGTATTAATTCATTTCCAAAATAATATTTATGAAAGACTCGACGATATCGGGGTTAGCACGTTCACTGCTAGCATTTTTATAGACTCCTTAAACAGAGTTAATATAATAGCATCGTAGTTGTCGACAACGAACGTGTTCAGGTGTTACTAGAGTTCACACACACACACACACACACACACACACACACACATATAGCTATGGTATGATTTCACGAAGCTCTTATCCACCAAATTACGCTCTCTTTGCCGGTAGCTAAAAACTACAAAGAGAGCGTAATGGTATCTTAGCGGATAATCATGAGAGCATTGGGAAGGGATACCCAGCAGTACAGGGCTGAGTCCTACCTCGTACAATGCACCAGCAGATCCAGTTGTTTTAGAATACCTATGTTCACCACGTTATGCAACTGGGAGAATATATTTCCAAATGTTACCAGGTTTAACTGACAGTGTTCCTGTTACTTAATTCCCTGATCATTATTTAGCTGATCTGTTATACATGCACTCCATTTCACGTGACCGGTTCCTCTCATTACGGGTAGAATAAATCGCTACTATAATACACCTATCCTATCTACCCACCCATTCGACCATCTATCCATAGATATCATCCATCCATCCACCCATCCATCCATCAACATACACTGGAGGCCACCTTGTCATACTTCCAGAGACACACTATCACACACTATGCTATTATCTCCCACTGTGTTGCGGCTGCTGCTGTTCACATGTGCACTGGCAGTAAATGTACGGAATGCAAGACGTGCTAGAAAAGCTCCCAGCAGCGTTAACTAGCTGAGAAAAGTGACAAATATATGCGACATTTCCTCCCCAAACATACCTATTGGCATTCGCATGAGTTTGTCAACAAAGAACATCCCAATAACATGTCGAGTTGGATAACGTGTGCCGACACCGCACACTACGCAGGGCAAAACACGCCGCGCACGGCTTCAATCGTACATAACGCGGGACCCACACTGGCGTTGTCTCGTCCCCTCTACGGCCACAAACCAGAGCAAATATGTAAATATACCTTTCCTATTGCATCTATGCTTATGGGTGCTTAAATGTTCCTTAGATATGTCATCAATATGTCTTTCTGTGATAGAAAAAGCTGTTGATCAAACATTCCAATAATGGTTGCCAAGGATGACAAAGAACGCCAGTACACTGAGATTTAGAAGCGATGTAGAGATGGCGAGAGTAGGAGACATTGCTCAATGAAGGTACCGAGTCTCTCTCTCTCTCTCTCTCTCTCTCTCTCTCTCTCTCTCTCTCTCTCTCTCTCTCTCTCTCTCTCTCTGTGTTGTGAATTGATACTTCTCAAGAACACAATGATTAGTGTATGCTTAGAATAGTAAATGCATTAGACTATTAAATATTTATGAATGTAAGAAGTTTATGCAAAGCATCCACAATTGGTTTTCCTCAAGAAGATAGCTGACTAGCTTTGTGAGCACATACATGCACAGTGCACACACTGTATATTTATCTCCTCTGTCTGTGTATCTTGGAGAAGCGACACAGTGGGCAGTCTATGTTGGCGCAACCATGCACTGTCTGATTGCGACATTACGCGCGTGTGATTCTATAAGTCGAAGAAATATATTTTAGATGAAAAAAAACCCACAAAGAATTGATATCCCTGGTCGTCCTGTATAAACACTCAGCTGACTGTCTCGCGTCACATACTTAAAGCCAACCTGGTGGTCGCCACAAAGCTTTAGATTCACAATACTAAATAATTTACTCTTATGTTCTAAGATAGCGCAACATCTTCCGTTTGATTAGAACCATTGTCCACCGTCAGTAGGAACTGTATTAGTTCATACCATCAACTAGAATACTTTATACCATCAACCAGAATACTTAATTAGTTTAAACCAGTCTCTTCCATCAAAGACATTAATTTACATCAATAGTTATTTTCAAGGACATTAAGGAACACGTAGTAGCCACAATTTATTGAATTAGTTTAAATTAGTCTCCATCATCAATGACATTAGTTGATACCAGAAGCAGGTACACATGTATCATAATTGCCATTATCAAGGACATTTCGTTAATCTAGTAGCTATGTTGTCAATGACATTACTGTATCAATTATTGTAGTAATTATCAAGGACATTTGGTTAATTTAGTAGTCATTATCAATACTATTGTATTATGCCAAGAATCACCGTGAATGACACTAACTACAATAATAAATACTACATGTATATATATCACACACATTATGTGATAGTAGTAACCATTCACACCCACTCATAGTATGTACGACCACAGGGCTTTGAATAATTATAATAATATAATTTACATCATCTACTATCTATATAGTAATTAGTAATGACTATACTGTATAGATAGATGGTATAATATGTTATTATAATTATTCAAACTCCTGTGATACGACATACAGTTTGAACGTAGCACTGCCACATTACATGGACTGTGCATTGAAAGTAATATGCCATGTGAACAAACATGATAAATATAGCCTACACACTATTTGATATATTTAATAAATAGGCACAAATAATTCAACATAATTGTTTCCAGACGGAATCTGGCTGCAGACTGTGCTGGGGGCGCTGAGCAGATGTGTGGTGTCGGCGGGACCGTGAAGGTAGTATGGCGGGTATAGCGGGTAAATGGCGTGTACTACGCAGGGTAACTGTAGCGGAAGCTCACCCACCTACTTACAGTGTAGTCAGGGTACACCAGTTTCAATTAATTCACAAATACAGGACTACCAGTAAGCAATTTAGGAAGTAAAAGAACATGCACCGGTCGACCTGAAATTAAATAAATACGACAGATTTGTAAATAGTTCAAGCTCGCGGACGCATGACCAAGTTAGACTGCTTAAATTAGCAATAATTGGTAAATCAGTTCGGAGTCGTAGAAAATAAAGCTCAGACAGTTTGTGAGCCGACCCCCGCGCCATCCACCTGTTTGATTAGTCACAGTAATTGAGCAGTACACAGGCAGCCAATCAGCATGCACCTTGTAGATCTGGCATGGGGAAAAATTAAGACAGACTTGATGGTTATTTCTATTGATGGAATTCCGTACTTGATACACTCTTGTGATAAGCGGCGAGAGAAACAAAACATCTTCACTGACCCCCAGCAAGCACGCCTGGCCCGGGGGTGCGTCCAAGTACGAGAGTTCTGGATGTGGGTGGGGAAACACGATGCCATTTAATAAGACCTATATTCAATTGACGAACCCCGTACCTAATTTTACAATAATAATTCCCATGTTATAAATAATATGCATTATTATTAGTTTCCAGAATAGAGTGCCCTCCTAGCTATCTGGAAATTCACACGTATTTCTACCCCTGCCACCTATACTGTACACTTAGTAATGCCAATATGTAGGATAAGCTATGTCAGTACACTACAGTACCCTAATCACAACGCCAGTAACGTACCCTATTCACAATGCCCGTGTATCAGTATTACCTCCGTCCTCCCAATCAGACTCCTACCGGGTCCTCCCAATCAGACTCCTACTGGGTCCTCCCAATCAGACTCCTACCGGGTTCTCCCAATCACACTCCTACTGGGTCCTCCCAATCAGACTCCTACCGGGTCCTCCCAATCAGACTCCTATACCGGGTCCTCCCAATCAGACTCCTACTGGGTCCTCCCAATCAGACTCCTACTGGGTCCTCCCAATCAGACTCCTACCGGGTCCTCCCAATCAGACTCCTACCGGGTCCTCCCAATCAGACTCCTACTGGGTCCTCCCAATACCCCTACTGCTTGAACCGTGTGGAGGCGAGGGGAATCTCAAACATGTACACACATAGAACCCCCTGAAGCCACGTGGCGTGTTATGCTGTCTATCCCTTCATCAGTCTCCAATAGACTCCACATAGCTTGGTACCCATAGCTTATCGCGGAACTAATCCCCCGTCTAATTAGAATTAACCTTGGTTGTCAGGTACGCTTGTCTCGGCGGAGGTAACGAGCGTGGCTACACCAGGGTCACCAGCACGGGCTTTATCGTCGTCACATCAGGTTGATGCAGGGTTAGCTACTGTTTGGAACTCCTTCTACTATCGTATATCCACAAACTAACATACGAGCTAGGTATAGCCTACAGCCCAGCACACTTATCTCATCTATAGGTTGTATATCAACAATCAATTTTCTGCAACAACTACCAGGGTCTGACCGAGAATAGTGGGTGGGCTGAATGTGGGTTGGATGCTATACTTTGAGATGTCTTCTCAGTGTGTGTATACATATACAATGTGTGTGGAATAGAAAGAAAGAAGAATATTTATTCAATTACTAATTTAGATTTAATACAGTGTTAAAGATTATTTGTAGTTTAGAAGCCGCAGCGTGTGTTTTGGGTGGTGATTGGGAGTGGGGAGGAATGTATGAGTAAAAATATCATCGACTGCAATACTTCTCTCTATAGTCCAAGCTACGGGAAGAAGACGATGTGTTATACACACATAATCCCATACAGGATATTGCCTATGTTAGGGTCAGTACATGCGCTATGGACTGGACTTCTCAGTTCCTAGTATTGGACGAGCTTCCAGCACCTCAAAGAGGAGTGGTAGTTTCTCACCCACCAGCACCTTCTTCGCTTGGACGCTAGTAAACTCTACGTCCACAGCGTAGAAGCACACATCCCGCCACATGTACACGATGTAGCCTATATTGTGATAATGTGTGTTTATTAAGTAACATGGTAGCTGTTCAGCTATATCTGACATCTTGCTACACGATATGTTCACTGAAGACACTAGCATCCAGCAGAACCGCATCAAGAACAACCATGGCGATCCTCCCCAGATTTCATCACGGCATCACTGTCTGTATTACATGACTGACAACACGAACACTGGTTACAAAGTATCCAGTGAAGTTGATAGTGGAACAAGCTCGAACCATTTGACCACTAAAGTAGAGCTATTTTACAGATCAAGATTACAGGGGAAGATAATCTTCCGGCATCGACTGCTCAACATTACAGCGCCCTCTGTTGGGCGTGACAAGGGGCATCAGGAAGTCAGCCATGTGAAGCGACTGATGCTATCACAGCTCTGGCTGCTTTCAGTTGGGAGTCGGTGAAACTGTCCACATTGTCCGCATGTCCACTTCCACACTCGGGGGTCCGAGGGAGCCCCAATTACTCCGATGTTAAGCCGCAATTTGTTGGTCTTCAGTTGTATAAGGCAGAGATTGAACAGCGTAAGTAATAGCTCTCTAATGTTGTGTATTGTCTGGGAACTATCAGGTGGCAAGGACGGTGCTCTCGTGGAGACCTGAGCTCGCTAGAATTTAAGGAGTGGAGGCATTTGCTCAACAATTTACCATAAACTGCAAGAAGTAGATACGGGAACGATTACAAGTGCTAGAAAATACCCAACTCTGAGATAAGCGCATGTGGATTGTTTGATAAATTCTCCATTGTTGTAGTCAAGTACCTTGCTTGTAAAATACCATCCATCATTAGGCCGAGTTAAAGTAACCGGAAAAGGTTGTAAACTGGTATTTTATTTGGAGTCTAGTGTGACTGTTGCTGCACAATGGCTGTCAAACAAGTCAAGTGGGAGGCGGTAACCATAATCCTACCTGCAATTGAGGAAATGGCGGAATAATGAGAAAGTCCTCTCCTTTTACCGATAGGCCGAGTTAAAATAGAGATCTGAGTGGCACTTGTGCTCTGTTTACTGGCCGCGAAGGATCTAGTAACTGCCTTTTCGCCAGAAAACGATGATTATCGCAATCTTGTGAGTCGCATTACCTGATTACTCTGTATTATGTTTATCCCGCAGGACTCCGTGGCGTATCTCCTAGCATTGTTTCCACTATGATTAAAGCACGTAGTTCTTGCTGCCTTAAATACCCCGACATGGCAACAACATCAGGTATCAGGTCACCCCAGTACGTGGAACACAAGCATGCTCTGACATTTAGGAAACATTGCTTCACGTTACCCTCACATTATCTGTATTTATTTGTGTCTAACACATTATCTTTATCTATTTGTGCCTAACACATTATTTGCACTTGAGCGTAACGCATTTGCTAACTTTTGAAACATCCTACTGATCTAAAGGTAGAATGCATGTCAAGTTTTAAATTTAAATTATTTCCGTGATTTCGGAATATCTGGATAGCAGTGATCCACGGAACGTGTTCTAGCTAATGTCAGCCAGTTCCATTATGGGTCGTCACCTTGTCATTTATCCTGTCACAGACAAGAACAGACCCTAAGATTACTCAAGGTTTTCAGTACGATATCATGCTCAAAATCTAAATTGATACAGTACATGTACTGTATGGATTTATGAACAAATAAAATACCTCACTTTTAGTTGAGCATGATATCGTACTTAAAATGGTTTCGTTATCTCAACACATACGTTGTAAATTATGGCTGCAGATAATGCCAAAAATGAATTCCAAATAACAACATTATTTCCTATTAAGTTACATAATGTATCTGTATTAAACATGTTAGGACATTTATTTAAGAGTTTAAGGATAGTTACGAGTCATTAAACAAATTACCCATCAGCTATCATTTTCTATCATCAAAAATATAAAATACCAAACTACTTACCGTAATTGTCCAATCACTATCAGTTCCACATGTACACATATCACATGGGCTAAAAATCTAATAATTTTATAAATATCAGGTTCAACATACAACAGTAACTAAACCTTAGACATAGTTTTAAATACAAATTCCAAGCATCGATAAGTGAACTGTATGACCAGCTTATTACATTTATTATTTCTTCTTCTTTTTCTTCTTCTTCTCCTTCTTTCTTTCTTCTTTCTTCTTCTTCTTCTTCTTCTTCTTCTTCTTCTTCTTCTTCTTCTTCTTCTTCTTCTTCTTCTT